>VYXB01000609.1:28534-84010 GCA_013397135.1 Pachyramphus minor
TCTGTTCTGTTCCCTGCATTTCTCTTGCAGTTGTCTGAGCACGAATACCATGTCTGTGGTACTCCTATTGGCTCTGAAACCGCATTGGCTCTCAGGTAGAAGCTCTTCTGCAACGGTTGGTATTAACCTGTTCAGAAGAATTCTTGCAAGGATTTTGCCAACAATGGAGAGCAGAGTAATGCCTCGGTAGTTTGAACAATCTGATTTATCTCCTTTCTTTTTGTGTAAGGTGATGATGACTGCGTCACGGAGGTCTGATGGTAGTTCGCCTCGTTCCCAACAACTCACTACAAACTCATGGAACTTAGCATGGAACAACATAAGGAAAGAGGAAAATCCTGTGAGATGAGGATGTGTATCCTCACACAAATGACTCGGCTGTGATAACTCCCAAACATTCACACAAGGGCTCAAGCTATTCATATGTGGTGATGGGACATAATAGGCTGTAATGAACTCAACTGCATTTGGTAACAGGCAGCTGTAACATCTTAGAAGGTGTCAAAGACTCAAAAAATGTCTCATTATCCAGTATTACAACATCCAGTGTAAAACTCCGTGCACCAGGGGAGGTACTGGTGGCATTGCTACTTAGTCTAAGCATCCTAAACCCCCTATTGAGTCTGTATTTCGCAAGTCTTCCCTCACTACTATGGCATTCCCTCGATGGATCCAGATGCAACCATCACTTCAACAAGAGTGGGACTCTCACCACCAAGAAGACTACAGAAGAGGTCTGTGGGATGCCATCAGAATCCATGGAGCGGTGATATTTTTCCTACTTAATCTCTCTCCCTCTGTTACTCTTTCTCTCCCCCTCTCTCCCCNAAAAATGTCTCATTATCCAGTATTACAACATCCAGTGTAAAACTCCGTGCACCAGGGGAGGTACTGGTGGCATTGCTACTTAGTCTAAGCATCCTAAACCCCCTATTGAGTCTGTATTTCGCAAGTCTTCCCTCACTACTATGGCATTCCCTCGATGGATCCAGATGCAACCATCACTTCAACAAGAGTGGGACTCTCACCACCAAGAAGACTACAGAAGAGGTCTGTGGGATGCCATCAGAATCCATGGAGCGGTGATATTTTTCCTACTTAATCTCTCTCCCTCTGTTACTCTTTCTCTCCCCCTCTCTCCCCCTACTCTCCTTTTTCCTACTTCTTTCAATCTCTTTCTATCTCACATTTACTGTTAATTAAAAACCCGTACTATTGACTTCAGTACATGGTCTCATTTGTATATTAATTAGGGTGGGAGCATTTCTCTAATAATTTTAATAACTGGATCTTAACAACAGCACAGAAGTATTTTGAAATATGAAAATGGATGTTTTATATAATTGGTAATATGTTTTGTGTAATTAGGTAATTGCAACCTTCTCTGAGTCTTTTTAATGTTCAAGGGACAGAGACTTATATACTCCTACTATCTGGAAATTATTCTCAGAGGTACTAGCGTGATATTTGTGTTTCAGCTGTACATGTTGTCACTTTACTGGCTTAGAACATGCCAGTAAGTTTCTGGAGTTCCATGTAGCTAAAGCAATGTCAGTGAAGGTATAATACAAGATCATATAGCAACAGACTTTATACAGACCCCAGAATGTATATTTTCTTAATTTACATGCCTCTTTAATTCTCAATTTATTTTATGTTATGTTGAAAGATAAATATTGATTATTGAGAGTTTTTTGTAATTACAACTCATAAATACACAAAAACTCAGAAGCCATCTAAAAGAGTGTCCTCTCAGAAACTTCAACATTTGGGGGTGTTGAATTGGAATGTGGGAATTATTTTTAGCTGGAAGATTCAAGTTGAGATTGATTTTGAAATATTCTTAGTGTAGAACAATATAAGGGTATTCTACTGATGAATGTGTGAACATAATGCTATCGAGATCCTAATTAGAGTTGTAAATGTTGTTACAAAAAGAATTCCTTTCACAAGTGAAGAGCTTTGATTAATAGAAACATATTTTCAATAAAAGAACATAGTAAAAACATTGGTTAGCTTTTATTTGACTCATCTTTCCTCTCAGTATAATAAATTTTGGCTCTTCTTTATGGCTAAGATGAAAAATGCCTTTTAAGACATGTTGTAAATGCTGTGCATCTTTATATAACCTTCATGTAATAATTTCTTAATAGTCCTGTAGATGAATAATTACATGATTTATGCAATATATATTGGGGTCATTTGATAATGTAACTGATTATTAATTTAAGAATATTGATACCAACTGGAGAAAGTAATTACCTGGCAACTCATAACTAAATTCCTTCCAAGAAGAGCAAAGCAGAACACTCTTTCCAGAGGATGTTACCACTGTTTCAGAAGCTGAGAGAATTTGTATCAGAATCCAATAGTTTATTTCTTGAAATAAGAGAAAAACAATCATTTGTTAAACCCAGATAAAATGTGACAGCTTACACAGAATATTAAATGATAGAAAGAAGAAGAAAAATGCAGCTACTATTTAAAAAGTATCTGGACTTTTGTGGAAAAAAAGTTTTAATCAGTTCAAAAGATTAATTTTAAGAAAGATGACATGGATTACTGAAGCTGTAGTATAGTGCAGAAGTCAATTACTGTGAAACACCAAGTTATTCCATGATCACATGTGCTCAGAGTGGAGGTATAAGCTAAGATTTGGTGGAAAGAAGAGCATAAAACAATTTAGTTCAGGTTCAGGACTCTTCCTGTTCAATGATTTGTCTGTTTCAAGGCAACTTCTTATGTGCCTTTTCTAGTAACTTACTTAACTCTTACCTTTGGTTTCTTTAGAACCATTTTTAGGTTACAACCCCTAGACCTGTTATAAGATATTCAGGGTATCTAGTCTTCATAAGGTAGAGTTAACCAACATAAAGGGTGTTTGCCTCTATTTCTTTTGTTAGCTATCTTTAGTAATCATTCATATGGGAGGTAAGATAGTCAGGTCTCACTCCCCCTTGGGCAAGTACTCCTGTGTTTTATAAAAGTCTTTTAATCCAAGGTATGAAAGCGCCCTGCAATTCTCTTGTGGATTTGTTTTTGGGTTTTTCTTCCCGTTGTCTATTTTGTTTTAAATTTCCACTTTTTAATATATTAATGGTAGCAGTGCTAATGTCGATCATTATGATTATCTTATTTCTTTCAATCATGATAGCCGTAGGGTTGGGCAATAAAAACAGCAGAGCTACTATTTGGTAATTGCTTCCACTGAGACAGTAAACTAGAGTTTAACCCTGCCTTTTCTCTAAACTGCTAATAGCTGTTCTTAAGACAAAATTGTTCATCATTTAGCAACAGACATACAGTAAGCACAATTGTATAATCAGTGACAAAGAAGCTCATGGAAGAAAAAAAAAACCTTACTAGGGATTTACTTGCTAAGAAAAACCTAGAGCCCTTTGTCTTAAATGAATGGACGGAACAGGTAATAAGTGAGGAGAAAGTCACTGCCAATAGAATTGAAATGATGAACAGTAACTTCTGACAACAAGGAAAACAGACTGGTTCGTTCTTGTTTCAGTCTATTAAAATCACACTGAAAAAAAGCACTTTGGACTATTGTTCAGTATATAACCTATACTAGGAGAGAATGAATAGCAGAAAATAGGTAAAAGGATGGAAAAGTTCGTATGACTTTCTAATTAAATGAAATTAAAGTTGAAAGGAGATTATTTTTTTTCCAGCTACAGTAAAGATTTAGACTTGTGAGGAATGAACTAAAATGTAACCCTTAATGACAAGGAAATATAGTGGTATAAAAGATTTGCCCTCTACTTATTGACATAGCTAGATCAATGTTTGATTAGTTCACAGATGGTAATTGATTAAAGCTTGAAAATACAATGGATAGAACATTGATTTTTCCTGTTGACTAATCAAGATGCAACAATTTAGAAGCTGAGAGAAAAAAAAGTTTGCCAGAAAACTATAATTGACACTAAAACACACATTGTAAGGCAATGACAAAATCAATAGAAGACTGAAACCATGCAAGTACCTCAAATTACTCAAGATTATACAGTCTAAATNTGATTAAAGCTTGAAATACAATGGATAGAACTGAATTGATTTTTCCTGTTGACTAATCAAGATGCAACAATTTAGAAGCTGAGAGAAAAAAAAGTTTGCCAGAAAACTATAATTGACACTAAAACACACATTGTAAGGCAATGACAAAATCAATAGAAGACTGAAACCATGCAAGTACCTCAAATTACTCAAGATTATACAGTCTAAATTCTGTTTTGGCTTTACACTACCTATAACCTCATTGATTTCATCATGAAATTTGATTCAGTACCTAAAGAACCCCTTGTTCCTTTTTGTTTTCCTTTTTCACCATGAGTCTTCCCCTGCTGAAATCAATAGCAGAACTCACATTAAATCTAAATAATGCAAGATCATGGAATATTGATACTGAGTATCAATAATAGACATTTGTATGAAAACTGGGAGAAATAATTTCTCCATTGATAATAATGGCAGCTATAACGATGAGGCTGTTTCTTTGCTACATTAATTGCCTGGATTGAAAAATCCAACTTACAAAAAAATCGGTTTACATACAGAGGCCTACAATAAGGATCAGGACTTGAATAAAAAATCCAGGAAAACAAATCTGTATATTTTTAATTTCAGCTATATGAGTAAAGTCAGTAAAAGTCAGTTGGTGATTCATTCAAGTGTAAAGCTAAGGATGTGTATAAAGATGTTTTCTTAATCACTTGAAGCATATAGAATATGTAACTACCCAAATATTTTCTGTAAATGTCCTTCAGAAGCTTTATCTTTTTCTCAAAGTGACTGTGAACTTGTAAAGATGTGTACATTTTGGAAGAGCAGCCTACAATTTGTGCTTTTATGAACTCATAGTTGTTTGAACAAATGCATCATATTTTAATTTTCTTCTTTTTACTGTTCCACAGAGCTCTCCAATTACTATGTGATGAGAATCAGAGAGTACTTACAATGTGGTTTTGTTGTCCCCATATGTATTTCAAATGTGTCCAATATCAGGATTTTGTATTGCTCCCTATGTTGCCATTTGAGCTAGGCTGTGCAATTGTCAAACTTTGTAGTTGAGTGACATTTAGAGATGAATACTTTTAATGTTTCCTCATAGTGTACTTCACTTCCCTATTGGAACTATAACTGCACTCCTTTATTATGCTTTAACATATAATCATTACCAAAAAGGGCTACATTTAAACAAAAGTACTATCAAAATCCAAAGCTTCAGATGTAATTTGCTGAGGCCTCAGTGGCTGAATGAAAATATGCCTGCCTGTCTATTATGCCAGATGTCCCTTTAGAGACATGATAGCTCTTTTCAATCTCAGTGATTAATATACTGTGACATCTATAGATGGATGGGAATTGAAGTTGATTCTATGTTAGAGGATACTATCTGGTAATTTAGGATATGCATCTATCTCTCCATATGCATACGCACACAACTTTATTTATGCAGATGTAAATGGAGTTCTATCAATTTAGCAAGCTTTTATTATACATAGAAATATTTAAAATCTGTCTTATTTTTTAACATAGCAATTTTCCTCTAGACATTATTCTACTTCCTCTCACTAGCCTTCTGAATAGCATCTATGCTACTTACATACCTCTCACATTACACTGAAATGGAACCATTGCCTGCTGGAACTCTCCAGTTCATGAATAAGAACTTACAAGTGTGAAGGGAAATATTTTTTCCTATGTCAGAATAAATTGACATTTCTATAATGTTCATGCAAAATGAGAGACATTGACTCTGGCTACTTAAAGAAAATTAGTTCTTTTGGGAAACTGAGCAAAATCTTAGTCAATTACATTAATTATCATAGAAGTTTAGTATGATCAGAAGTATTGTTTGGTTGGAAAAGCTGCAGATCTCCAAACAGACGATTTCACATACCTGGCATTGTAGCAGAAAGGAAGGTGAATTGAAAATGGTGTCTTCTCTGAGAAGAGATCCAAATGGGTAAGTAATGAAAGTAGAATACAGAGTTCAAAAGTGAGACATAGAAGGCAGCTCATTGAATGCATCACTCAGTCATTAAAGAGATTCCTGCAGAGGGGAGAAGGTAAGATACACGCTGGACTTGGAAGTTTAGGAGTGAGTTGCTTTGTGAAAAAATTATGTAGAGAACAGAGGTTGGTTCAAATGGAGAAATCATAGAAACCATAGAATAGTAGAATATTCTGAGCTGGAGGGGACCCATCAGGATTGTCGATTCCAACTCCTGGTCCTGCGCAGGACCATCCCCAAGAGTCACACCATGTGCCTGAGAGTATTGTCCAAACACTTCTTGAACTGTCAGGCTTGGTGCTGTCCTCACTTCCCTGAGGAGCCTGTCCCAGTGCTCAACCAACCTCTAGGTGAAAAACCTTTTCCTGCTATCCAACCTAAACCTCCCCAACTCAGCTTCATTGCCATTCCCTCAAGTCCTGTCCCTGAGCATGAGAGTGAAGATATCAGTGTCTACCCCTTTGCTTCCCCTCAGGAGGATGTTGAAAACTGTGATGAGGTCTCCACTCAGTCTCCTTTTCTCCAGGCTGAACAGACCAAGGGACCTCAGCTTCCAAGGCTTCCACTTCAGTCCATTCACCATCCTCCTGGCCCTCCTTTGGCCTTTCCTATTCAGACCGGTCCTGGGTAAAGTTATATTTGTGAGATTAATCACTGTTGTTACCTCTTAGGTGAGGTTCAGCAATTTTCTGGCTGAAAGTCCTCACCATCTTTCCTGTAAGTGCTCTTAAATCCAGGCTAGAGAGATAGGTTTGGTTTAGTGAGATTCTTATGGAGGAAGGTACATTTTACAGTACTTTGGTTTCTCTTTCTT
The DNA here is from genome assembly GCA_013397135.1 of Pachyramphus minor. NCBI lineage: Eukaryota > Metazoa > Chordata > Aves > Passeriformes > Tyrannidae > Pachyramphus > Pachyramphus minor. The sequence continues at coordinate 35,377 of VYXB01000609.1, forward strand.
ACTATAAATATTTATGAAAGTTCTGGCATTTGTAATGTAAGAGCTTATTGACTGAAATAGAAGATAAATAACATTCACTTTTTAGTTGTTCATAAAAACATCTTGGTATTTTCCTCACTTGTCATACATTTTGTTAAAAATGGATAAGATATTAAAACATTAGGATAAAAATATATCAAAGGTCAGCTACATGTCAAAACCAGTTACCTTCATAAGAACCTTACAGTTTTTATGAAAATCCTTTGTCCAGAACATACGGGGAATATATACATTGTAAAGAGTAACAGGTTTCCTCAAAATCATTACTCTGAATTCACTAATTTTGATAGAATTTAGTAAAAAGGTATGTTTTTATACAGTATAGCATATACTGTGTACATGCACACATATGTATACAAATATGTATGTGAAACAGCTAGCATAGAATGCTTAATGATCTGTTATGTTGAAGACCAATTTGAGGTGGCATGCAGCAACCATAAAGCAACACTGCATAACAGTAACATCCAAGCAGCTTTCCTTGTCCACAGTCACCTCAAGAAATGTGCTATGATTTTATACAAAGTGTAATCTTGTTGATTACCCCAAATTTGTACTTCAACTTCTTCACCGTGAAGTCTTGATCTCTAACTGGAAAGATTGAGGAACGTAATTTATTTGTGTGCACTGTCTATAGAGCACAGGATTAGGCATCTGAGCTTACTTGAATGGAAACTGCCAAGTGTTTATCACTCTTGATATTAAGTCTCTTGCCCTTCGATCTAAACACAGATACCTAATTGCTGTCTCCCACCTATAAATGTTATCCTGCCTGGGGATTCATATGAGATCTTGTCCATTAGTGATAATTAGTATATATAGTGTTGTGAATGAAGCTTCGTTAGCTAAAATAGGTTTAAACTTTTATTTATATTCTGCACTTTTAGCTTCATCCCAGTATCTCATTTATATTTCTCAGTTTACCCACCTAATGGGCAACAGAGTTTAAGAATTTGTCTATAATAGTTCACAAATCTCTTTTTCGGTCAATGTCCCGATGTTCGTTTTCCATTTAGCAGCTATACACTGTCTCTTTTTTTTTTATCCAAACTCATTAGTCTACATTTATCTGCATTTGTCATCCACAAACCAGGTGCATTTTTTTTTTACATCATTATGTACTGCATTGCTTTTCTTCATTTGCTGTTCTTTCCATGGCAAAGTATTAGGAATTAATTCAAAAACTCACCAACTAAGTATATTGGTTTTTATTGATTTCAAGAAAAGAAACACTGTGTTTGGTACAGTACAATTTATGTAGTTATCTACTACAACTTTGACAGATATTGGTAAATCACAAAATATTCATTAATTTCTCTACATTCGTGAATTATCAATCATAAATCATTGCTTGCATTGTCTTGTCTGACATTTACTAATCTTTAATTATTTTTTTTTTTCATTTCTAGAATGATTGTCATCCCATCAGAAAGAAGAAATTGGCATGATGTTCTTGAGGCAAGGAAGCATACACCTCAAATATCAATAACCCTATTTCACATAATTTTTATGAACTTGCTTATCTGATGGTGAATGGGTTTCTCTCATTAGCACAACTCTATATACTGTGTTTCTCAGATGCATGTGCAAAAATATATGAATACTCTCTGAATGGCTACACATGCGGATGTTTATTCCTTGCCTGCTAATACATCACCTCATCATTCATTTTTTTACTCAGTTTACAACTACATAATTCAATTGAATCATCTTTTACTGCTTGGTAGAGTATAGATAGAACTCTGATTATAAATCAGGTACCTCCCTTTAGATATCTGCTGGAAGCACAATTTGCTTTCTATAAAGCAATTTTGTATGGGTTTCTATCACTGCATTCCACACAGTCAGATAAAAACACCACCATAAAAATCACTGATGACCTTAAAATGTGCTGTCCTGCTATTTAAAGTGATTTGCTTATTTATTTCTTTATTTCACCTTCCTCCTTTTCTCACAAGGAGGAGAGTCCTTTGCCAGGACCTCACCCTTATTTGACCATATACCCAACTCCACGGTTTTGGAAAAACACACAACTTAAAGTGGTATTTTGGATACTGTATTTAGTCCACTCCTAGTGAAGACCTGTAAGATTTATGCAACAATACCTAGAAATTCCCAGGCTGGCATAGTAACTGAGCAAATCCAGGAGACAGGAAAATCTACTTCTCAGTAGACAAAGATGGTCAGATTTACTCAACAGTAAAAAGAGTATATAAAAGTTATCTTTTTATTTACATATTTGCAGTCAGAAGTTTTCTAAACCAGTCTCACAAAATTTGCCCATACATCTTGTGCATAAGGAGCTATTGATGAAAAATACAACTGTGTAAATTAAATGGTCGAGTTGGGAAGAGGAAGAGTGTTGTTCTGAGCTATTTCAGGGACATTTTTCCTGCTGAATGAGAAAGGGTGTAAACACAGTAGTTCCAAAATTCGTGTAAAACAACAGAAAGACCCTTGGCAGATAGATCAGGTCTGCACAGACTGAAGATCCAAGATTAAGTGAAGCATGATCATTACTAAAAAATGGTAACCACTCAAATGAAACCAACTCTCAGTAGGTTGTTCTGACCCTGGTCCCTGCATTAGCCTTGTGTAAACCCTCCACTACAAGCTGAATAATAGGTTCTCTTTTTCTGCTCACATATTGAAAAACGTTGATTTTGTTTTTGAAAAAACATCCTCTAGCAGCCTTGAACATTATGAACCCTTTTCTGTTTCTTCATTCACAGCAAATCCCCTCTGATTCGTTAATACACATTTTTACTTGCATATTGCAATTGCATAAGTAATTTCTTAGGGAAAAGGCTGAAGTATAATTTTAAGAGCTTATTTAAGTATGCATTTTAATATTTACAACACATTTAATCTAGAAGGCAGTTAGATCCAAGTATCTTGATAAACTGATATTGATTTGTTCCACTGCCCTAAGTAAAATGGATGGTATAATTTCTCTTGTTGTTGATTAGTAAATGCTCTGGTTGAACTGGCTTTATTTTTTAAATGGTTGACAGAATGTTTGGGGGAAACAGAAGATGAAGTATCTTTTGAGAATCACAGCATTAAATTATATTTGTTTTGTTATATTTTAATGTTATGTTTAGGACTATGATCATTGCAAAGATTTGTACTTTTGAAGAATATAGTGATGAAATTTCAAAAATAGATTTCATAGTTCCCTTTAGAGAATGTGAAAATTATTTTAGAAAGAAGTTGCAACTGTGAATTTTATGCAGTGACATCTATAATATTCATGTGACAAATGCAGAAGCAAATGTTACATTTATGAAAAACTCAAGTCATTCATTGTTCCTCAAAACTGAATGAAATCAAAATTACTGCTGGACCATTCTCAGGAGGCTTCAAATGTACTTTTCAATTATATAAGAGTCATTCACCATCTGTCCACCCCCACATCTGGTCATTTATCTATATGATAACTTACTGCAGGGTGCTATAAGTATCACCATTACTTTATTTAATGAATACCCTGTCTATTTGCACCCCTCTTGACAGCTTGTGTCCATATCACTCATTCATTGTCAGCCTACCAACAATATGACAAGAAAGACATCTCTGGCTGCTGTCTCATGACAGCCTGTTGCCTTTGATAACATTCATCCTGCGTCTGTCCCATCTCCACTGAGTCCATTCTCATTGCAGCACCAATAGCCACAAAGCCACTTCAGCCCATGCTGTCACAGTGCTTCTCCCAAAGGAGGAATGGGAACTTGCCCAGGGAATTTGACATCATGTTTGACCTTGAGCAAAGACAATTATCTGATATAAAGGAGGAGTGAAAGGGAGATTATATATTCCTTTTCATGGAGATAGAGCCTACCCATGGAAAACATCAACAAGGTTCTTGTGCAAGGAAAAAATTGCATGGAATTTCCTTATTCCTCTCACAGTCCGAGTAGTTCCATGTGGGAGAGAATTCCTCACAGGTACACTCTGTGAAGCGGAATTAAAACCCAAGATTATCAGTTAAAGTCTGCATGCAATGCTGAAATATAAAGAGTAAATTTATATGACCAACATGGGCAGGATCTGTAGAGAGGTTAGAAAAGGAAAACCCATGGGAGAACGTGTAAGGGTTGCAGATGCATTTTGAAAAGAAGCTTCTGCTAGTATTCCTTACTATTTTAAATTTTATTATCTTCTGCAATTAAAATTCTCACAGCAAATCAGCATATATTACTACAAAATCATTAGGCTGGCATCTAGTATATCTTTCCTTGTAATCTAGTAATGGTATGCCATCCCTTTTCCCTAGTAATCCAAGCAGAGTAAAGCTGAGAAAGGGTTTCCTTTGAAGTCAATTCTATTGTCTTTGTATGCCAGTCTGGATGCACCTAAACAAGGGCTTTTTATTCTATGTGATAGGAATCTGTTGGAGAAAAAGAAAATTCCCACACGGAATAATTAGTCATGGAACAAGAATTCCTAGCTAAAGTAGCCTCTACTGGAGGATAAACTTTCAAATTAATTTTCATTTGTGACGGTAGAACAAAAGAGTGCCATGTTTCTGTAGACAAAGTAAGGAAAGGAACACTCATTTGAAATAGACTTCTGTTTGGTTGGTTAAATTTTACAGTGGCATAAATATTGTTTCTAGATTTCATATTAATTGAATGTAGGGTTTTGAAACATATCAAAAGTGTGGGTCAGCTATATAAATTTTAATTTTATTGGTAGAATGAAACAGAATTGAAAATTTAATGAGAAATGCCTCTGAAGTGGGAATAAGAGAAAAGTTTTTCCAACTTCCAGTGGTATAGGTGTACAGATGGTAAGATTTAACCCTGCTGATGGGAGAGGCTGAGATAATTCTCATTAATAATGAAGAATAATAAGAATAATAGCATGAAATTCATAGATCACCTTCTGTTTGCACCCAGAGTATCATAAATTATTACTCTCTGACATTCGGTTAATCAATGTCCACAGACCCTAGGAGAAAATTTTCCAGGTCTTTTCCTCTTCTGGCTTGTTTTCTGCCTCCACAAAAGGAAGAGTCACCTTGGAGTTTGAATGACCTTACTCTTTTGCCTCAGCTCATTTATAGAAGCATCCTTCTGTAAATGATGAAACAGCAAGCAAACAGAACCACCTTTCTTAGTTATTTTAAGTTAAATACTCAAAGGCATAAGTGCCTAAAATATAGGAAGTAATTAGTATTCTAAGAGGAGACACCACAAACACAATATTTCACCTTATATAAATAAAGCAGGTAATAAATATAAATGAGGAGATAGAGCTACAGCTAAACTATGCAGAAGAGGTGTAAGAGATTAATGTATGCTAATAAATTTCCCTTGAAGTAAGGAACTGTAGCCAAGGAAGGAAAACTTGTCCTAATGATATTAGGTAGAAAAATGTGGATCACAATTGCTGACAAAGATTCTGAAGTGGAAGTTCCATCTGTTTTTAAGTTATTTTATCTCCAGTATTAGTATCTAACACATATAAGTGGTCAAAATGGAAACTACTCCCCCAAACTTTGAAATATGAACTTTAATACAAGAGCACAGTGTGAAAACCGCAAGAGAAGACACAGAACAAATCCTGACAATTCTCACTGCAAGTTCCAGCCCAAGACTTGTTATCAGGAATCTTTACCCTGCTGTAATAAAAGTAACAATTAAAAGAAAAAAAAAAGAAAATCATCCTAGAAGCCCAGATGTAACCTAGGCAACTTGAGAAATGCATGAGGAAACAATCACAGAATACACATCCTGTGTTTGTTCATTCTTGAAATAAAAATATACTCATTTTCTTCAAATAAATTATCAGTTCTGAACCATTTTAAAAAACTGGCAAGTAACACAGCATTTTTAATGTTCTCATAATTTAAACAAATATAAATGCAATTGCCTTGAATGAGTTGAGATTTCCTCTGAATACTCTAAGAAAATATAACCCTTCTTCTAACAAAGATGCAAATGAAAATGGATTCTTGTTCATAAATAAAGCAGACTGGCTAACCAATCTCTTATTTCTTTGGCTTTGTATTTTTTTCGATTCTTAGCAGAATAAGCCAAATCAGAGACTACAATATAATAAAATGTCTCATATTTACTGGATTTACTATTTCTTTATTGTTGTGAGAAGCAATCATTTAAGAAAAATAATTATACAATTGTTTCCTGATTTTGAAAGAAGGAACTCTTGTTAACTCTTCAAAATGTTTATAACTGTATTATGTAACCACATTGATGAACTCTAAATATTAATGTTTTTTGTGATTGCAAAGATAAGTGCAAGCCAAATTACCTATTTTGCAGGCTCTTGCTACTGTGATTCACTAGCCTAGAGCAGCAAAAAGAGGTTCTTTAAAAAGTAAGTACTAATAACCTTTCCACGAGTAGTCCAGTCTCTGGTACTTTAGTATTCTACCAGGCAAGACCAAAGGTTCCAGTTAAAGAAAATGAAATGAAGTTAAAATCAAATTCTACTCACTTAAATTGGACAATCCTGTAGAATTGCTGGTATTAGCACTAAGTAGTTCTGAGACCTCCTGCACTTTTGTTTGAAGAGTAAGTCTAGTAACTGACTACGTTTTGTTCTTCATGTCTTATACTTCAACATGATCAGTGTTTGATTTAGATTTAAGTCACATAGTACTGAGAAGCTATCCCTAAAACATTGTGAGAACTCCATTTAATGGCAGTTTTTCTTTAAGCAGACGACTGATTTAGTCAAGGATCTAAGCTTTCTCAGTCAGCAAACCATTTTTCAATACGGTAGCAATCCACTGCGTAGTACCAATGGTCTAGTTATGTCACTCCTTTCTGACATTTTACAACTATTCTTTTAATTTATCATAAATAGATGATGGGTTGCTTAGACAAGGATAAAGTTACCACAGATTAGGGGTTATGTGTTAAAGAGCTGGTGCAACATCACCCAACAGCACACTTGACACCTGGTGAGATTTCTTGGCATTTATTAAATATCAAATGGTGACATTTAGGAAGGCAAAAGTACTTAACCTGCTACTACTAAGTTCTCAAAATGCTATTGCCTATATGAGCATAACTAAAATAGCAGCAAATATGTGTATGTATATACAAGCATAAACACACATACACCAGAAGCTGCAAATCACTAAGCCATATGCTGGCCCATGTATTATTTAGCATATTATTACTCATTCACCATATTCTGTCTTCAGAAGACTTTAACATATGTAGGACTACTCATTCTCTTTCCCCATTCACACCACTTGGTTCTAGGCTGCCTGCTGATATTGATGTGCATACTGGACTTTGATTTTGTGTGTTTAGTTACACATCCTTTAAAAATATGTTCATGGGCAATTGGAAAAAAATCTGAAACACTTCAGAATCTGAAAAAAATCCCTTTTTTGGTGTCATGGAATACATTATTCTTATTATACATATTCTTATTATGGAATACATTTTCTTTTTTTACATTTTTTTTTTACATTACATATATTATGGAATACATATTCTTACTATGAAATATATTATTCTTACCTTGGACTATTTTTGAACTGTAATATTGCTTGAGGAATATTTACTTGTAATTCCTGATGATATATATTCTTTATTTATATGTATCTACTGTTCAAAATTATGAAGCAGATGCAATACAAGAAAAAATTAAAAGGGGAAAAGATGTAAAATAATAATGGGCAGAGGCAGTTTTTTGAGAGCTCTATCAGGACATGACCTGCCAATTCCAGCTTTTTTAAACCTGGAGAGCTTTTGCATATGTGTCAAAATGATAGACTAAACAAAACCAGGTTTGCCTCCATAGTAGGGGGTTTTTTTCTCTCCAATAACCTGCAAATCAGCAAATAAGAACAGGATTTTAACTAAAAAAAATGGTATAATGCAGGCTTGAAAAAGACAATTCCTTGTTCTTATATTTGTCAAACTATTAGTGGGAACTGGTAAACAGATAAATCATGACTGATAAACTATTAATGACTTTTTGTAGTCCATCAGAAAAATAAAGTGTAAGCAGATAAGAAGACTTTCATGAAATTCTGGGGCAGTCTCTGAAGTGTCAGTGACACCTTTGAAGTGCATAGATCAATTTGGCATATGCTGGAGAGAAGAACCAACAGAGTCTAAAAATGGTAAGAAAATGCTCAATGTGCACATACAAAGTGCAAGTTAAAAAATTTGTATCCAGGTCTTTGGGTTAGTAGCTCTACTGTAATACCCTTTAATAAGATGTAGACTGAAATTACCAAAGGCGGGAACATGACTGCATGAATGACTAGAAGAATATTCAGAAGTAATACCATGGCCAGTATGATCAGCTGTAGGTTAGTATTACTTATGTGCCTGTGATTCCTACAGATTCCTACAGACCATTTGTAAATTAGTGTCCTGAAGTTTCAGGAGTCCCTGCTATGCCCAAAAGTAGCTTTTTGGATGAACCAGCAGGCAAAAGAAGTGAAACACAGTGAATTCACATGTTGCAAACTACATTAAAAGCAATATGTTATTATACAAGATTTCTAAGGGTGCTGTGACATTACCTATTTGTTGCCATCACCCCAGCTGATCATCAAAAACAAGTGAGACAGAACAGACATAAAATGAAGCTGCAAGATTAATTTGGCCCAACCTTAATTGCAATGATTTATCATTGTCCAGTGGGCATTGCAAAAATATTAACAAATCTCTGAGAAAGATTAATCGGTACCCAGTAATAAACTTCGTCTCCACATCACACATAAAATTAAGCATGAAGGTCCCTCACGAGACTTGGATTATTATTTAAATACTTGAATTATTATCCCTTTAATGTTTCCATTTTGCAGAATTTCCATTTCTGATTTAGCTTTAAATGAGATCATATTTGTGCAGAATTGTCTTGACAGCCTCAGGAATCATGAAACACACAGTGCTCACTGCTGCTTTGCCATGAGCTTGGCTTGCACCATGCTCATATCTCACTTATCATAGCAGCAGAAGCCAAGAGTCCCTTGAGGTCCTTAATAGTACTTCTTTCCACCGAGCTATTCTCTGAGGAGTTCGCAATCCCACACCTTCTGAGTTGGTCCAGTTGCAAAAGGCAACCACTAAATGCTGTTGGAGTCATATGAGCAACTGGTGCTGAGAGCAACAATATTATGATGGGAAGCACTGTTAAGGAATGCAGAGAGTGAAGGTAGCTCAGTGTGCAGTACAAGCTGCTAGTTGAGCTCTGCGTGGCAAGAACCCAAGGCAAGAGGCCATGAACTGCTGATTCTGTGTAACAAAAGACACAGGGACCTGTGGCATGGCCAGGGGACTTGCCAGGAGCCAAAGACTCCAGACTTTCCCTGTTAGACTAAGGATATAAAAGCCAAAGGTTTCCTTTGTTCGGCATCTCTCCTCAGAGAGTAGCAGCTCAAGCTGTTACTTCGTTATTGTACCAATTTTAAGGGATCCAGACGTCTGATACTGGGAAACCTGTGGTCAAGTTTGTAAGGAAAGCTGGTCTGACTGAGTGAGTGTGGAGTGCGTGTAGGGAGTCAAGTTTCCTGGAGCTGTTTTATGTAAAGGGGGTTTGGTCCCAGCTAAGGTCATGAGAGTGTGACCGCCAGGTGGTTGGGCAGGAGTTTCCTTAGCAGCGCTCAGGGCTCTATCTTCTAGAGATAACTGCAAAAGCCAGTTATGTGCTATGTGCAAGCAGAAGGAAGCACCTCACGATGATCCCAAACTCCTGAGAGATGAAGAGAAACATGCAGTATTAGTATTCAGTTATTTATATCTTATCCAAACTATCTTATCCAAATTATTTATATCTTATCTCTTGAGCATAAGCAAGTGACTCAGGACTTTAATTAAGGAGCCCTCTGTGTTTCTTCAGTTCTGTATACAGAACTGAAGTCATTTTTGGAAGCAAACCTTGAATAGTTATTTTCTTTCAAAATGAGATAGTAACAAACCGACATTTTTAAATGTTGTTTTTTGTTTGAAGCGATTGTGATAAGTCACGAATACCAAGTGGGTTAATGCCTTCCTTGTTCAGACGACCAAGTTATCTTCCAGGTTTGTGGCATAGCATGGTAGGCATGTGCAGCAGATGAGTATCTTGCCACCAAGAAGGGCTGTTCATCCTGTTTTCCTTGCTGGGGTAACAGGCAAGTCTGAGAGATTTCCTAGGAAGGCTGGACGTGGACGAAGGGGAAACTAACCTATAGCTTTTAGGGATGCATAACACTGGGCTCTCCTAATTTAGAGGGGCTTCTTTTTCTAACAGATAATCACTCATCGGGTGTCACCATAGGAGCAGCTTCATAACTACAAGAAATGGAGAAATATTTCTCCTTCTCATGGATTCAACTGGCAAGTAATGGATGTTTGTATGACATGATGAATTCAATGGGTATGTTTAATCCCTTTGGCAAATCACATTTCACAACTTCTGACAAGAAACATCCATTAACTGCTCTTCCTACCCTCAGGTAAATTCTGTCTGATGTCTTTAATTAGACTTTTAAAAATGGACTAATCTTTTTGCATGACATTTTCTGCAAAATTCCATTGTGAATAGAATTTTATCAAGTCCTTAAAGGTAGCTCCTATTTGAAGCTTCATCAATAAAACAAGCAAGTAGAGATACTAGTGAAAGGCTAATAAAAATGAAAAAATTATGCAAACATCTCATAATAAAAATGTTTCTTACAAGTAAATTGATAGCTAGACTGATGTTTCCTAGTGGATCTTAAGTTTGGATTTGCCTTGCAAAAGTTATCAGATGGCCATACCAGTAATTCGTGTGCGCTGAGACCTGGGTGACTAAGACATTCTTTGTTTATGTTCTTAGCAGCTTCTTTTTAGGAATGTTCTTCTCAAGCATTATCTGTAGTAGAAAATCACCCAGAGTTATAATGTATAGCTCTTAATAATGAAGTAGCTGAGAACTTGCACATAGACAAAGACAACAAAGTTGATGCTTGTTAGCATCCTGATTGTATGTCATATTATTACTTCCCCCACCTTTTTACATAGATGTGAATTTTTTGAAATGATGGAATATTTGATTGAAGAGTTAAAATAAAAATACTATATAAAATATAGTATTAAATATAGTATTTATAAAATATAGTATTTTTATATATAATATATAAAATAACTAGCAAAAAATACAACAATAAGCAAAAAATACTAAACTACAAATTGACACACTACAATAAAATGATAAATAGCAGTGCTGGCTTTTCATTCAATGTTTTATGGATGTGCTGAAACTTTATAGTGTCTCCTGCTGTTAACAGCTCTTGGGCTAATTAGTAGATGCTTAAAATCTCTAAAGATTTGGCCCAGAATTACTAATTACCTCTTCTATGTCCCAGACTGAAGAGAAGCTGTAAATACAAGGCATGTGTCATGTACCTGTCAGGCATTCTCTCCCTACTCATAAGAAAAAACGCATAAGATTTTCTGAAACAGGGGTTTTTGATTGGCTTAGGATGTGGGTTTCTTTTAAAGAGTTTAAGCCTGGAAACGTTCTCATCCTCACATTTCAACATCTGATTAACTGGATAGTGTTTTGATATCAGCTTTTAACTGAATAAAATCTTCAGGAGAAATGCTGAAAAGTCATGGAATAACACCCATGCTTATAAAGAGCAAAGCTGCTCATTGTGTTTAAGTAATGCTTATGTGCTATTTGACACCAATACATTAAAATCCTACAAAAACCAACCAACCAAAGTTCATCTATATTGGAAGCTTGAGAAAGTGGCTTTCTTAGCTAGCAGACTGATACTCTGTTTAGAAATGACTGAGGTTTTACAAAGCTACCTTTCTGTATTTTAAAAAATGCATCACAAAGGACTGACAAATGACTCAATTTTGAAAAAAATTTTTCTCAACAACCTGTATTATAGGGATGTTCCAGTGTAACTGCAAACAGGTACTTCTGTGTGAACATATGTACAGTGTGGGAGAAACACTGTCATGGTCTGAAATTCCTGTTATTTTTTCACCTATTTAAAGTAACAACTGCTTTGTGTAATGAACAGAAACAGCTACCTGTGGTAAAGCTAGGTTTTTTTAATACTGTTATTAAATAGTCAAGGCATGTGTAAGGCATTTTTTTATCTACAGTGCTTTTTACAGAGCAGGTTATTCCTGTTAGCTCAGCGTAGCATAACGACTACCAAAATTGGACCCATGTTGCTTAGAGCTCCATTAGTCATGGTGATTAAAACACTTATATCTATCTGTTCTTAGCTCAGACCTACACTAAGTCCTACACATTTCAAGGCCTAAAAAACTCTTAAGAGTATAGAGTGGTTCTGCAAGCAAAAGGCAACTGTTCCAAAGGTTTCTTGAAGGAGAGGATTGTATCACATCAGTTATAAGCAAATTCATTAAATTCTGGTGAAAGCATTTTGAAGTTAAGCTAATCAGATTTTCCTGGAAAGGGTGTTGAACCTCTCACAGGATGGCCTCACCATTAGAGTTGTGCATACTGGTAGAACCCACATAATGGCTTTGACCTCTTACCAACACAGAGTTAAAATTTGTTCCTGGCTGTGCTGGTTTGGCTGGGATAGATTTACTTTTTTTCATAGGAGCTCATACAGGTCTAAGTTTTGAATTTGTGCTGGACACAGCGCTGATAACACAGGGGTGTTTTTGTTACTGCTGAGCAGCGCCGAGTCAAGGCCCTTATCTGCTTCTCAACCCGTCCCACCAGTGAGGCAGGTGCACAAGGAGTTGGAAGGGGACACAGCTGGGACAGCTGACACCAGCTAACCAAAGGGATATTCCATACCTTAGCATTCCATGCTTAGCACAGAAAGGTGGGGGAAAAGAAGCATGTGGGGACATTTGAAGTGATGATGTTTGCCTTTCCAAGTAACCATTACAAGTAACCATTTTCTGGGAATGACTGAGCACCTGCCTGCCCATTAGTGGGAAGTGATGAATGAAGTCCTTGTTCTGCTTTGCTTCTGCATCTAGCTTTTGCTTTACCTATTAAACTGTCTTTATCTCAACTCACAAGCTATCTGAATTTTCCCATTCTCTCCTCCACCCCATTAACTCTGAGCAGGGAGTAAACAAGCACCAATGAGGGGCTTGGTTACTGCCTCGGGTTAAACCGTGACATTGACTCAAAAGTTTTATTTTGTTTGGAATAATCTTAATGCTTAATTTTAGGATTTGGAGTTAAACACAGAGAGTGTCAGCCTTTGGTGGTCATGTCTGTTTTAGGAAGCATGGGAGTAAATGGTGGGGAAACATATTTTATTAGCCAGTAAAATTTTCTTCAGACTGTAGAGATATGGACTACTAACCAACCTTTTCACTTTAATTGACGTCTTTGTATTTTTATCATCAAATCATCATAATGAATCTTGAAGGTGTTATGCATAGATATCCTGATTTATTTCTTATCAGTAAGCTGGAACCAGTCCTGATTGAGTTAGTCTGATGTACTTAAAAACATACTAGGAATAATGAATAAGCACTACATAAAATCACAAACCTTAACATAACAAAAATTGGGTGGTATCCTGTAGTGTACTTTAGGCCTGATTTTTATGGTGGCTCAGCTTTTCTATTACATTTCATCCTGATGAAAAAGTATATTGCTCATACCTAGTGACACTGTTGTCTGGATAGTTTCACTGTGGCATTAGAATAAAATAATTTTTGCCTGAGATTCAGAGACTGTATTTTTCCAGCCAAGGAAGCAGACCATTAGGATGTATAGGAATAGGTCCAAAACCTTCAATAATTAAAGGAATCTTTAACTTGGAGGACAAAATCTGGGGTTTTGCCAGAAAAGAGTAATGGAAGCTCTTACAGCTTTAGATGTCATATTTACTTCTCAGTTGTGTGCTTATGACAAAGAACCAGTTAGACAAGAGAAAGAATAATATCTATTTATTCATGTTCCTTATAAGCACTCTGCTATAAGGTCTACATATATAAGCATTTTCTGAGAACTCCAAATTGAGTATGTCCTATGGTGGTTCAACATTGGTTTTTGTAGAAGTAGGAGTAGTAAATATGAGCATGGGGTTTGTACAAGGAAAATGTTAGTTCAAATTCTAAGAGATATTAAATCCTTTATCATTTAGAAAGAAAAAAAAGGAAAGAAAGTTTTGGCTTAGGAGAAGCTGTGACTTGTCTCCAGAGTTGCTTAATTGTTAGGCAGGTTTATTAATATTTTGATATTTGTATTATGTTTAAATTTTCAATATTTACAGAATTTAAAAGATAGTTTGATTTTTCGTAGTAGATGTGTAAGAAATTAAATGGCCAGAAAGATGAAAACAAACATCAAAATAGGTGTTTGAAATGGAAAATATAAATTTACTACCAGCATTTAGGATTCTGCTTGCCAGAATTTGCTTATATGGAAAACTTTAAGCAAGTTAAATTATGTCAAAATAAATCTGTCATTCTCTGTCATTCTGTTTTCTTGTTTGTATTGTTGTTACTTGCATGTTGTCAGTCATGAATGTGAAGTCTGTGAAAATGCATGGATCACAAATGGTGTGTGAATTCAGCTAGTTATTCAGCTGGCAGACATATTCCTTTCTGGTTTGTAATTTAAATACAAAACTGTGTGTGACCTGTGGCACAATTCAGTGACTTGATCAATGCATAATGAAGAATACTGGAAATGTGGATGAGTAACAAGCAACAGTAGGGATTTAAATTGCAACTAGTGAGTCAGCAAATATGTGAATGTTTATTCCTAGCTTACAATGTCTTGAAGCAGGGATAAGGTTTCTTTGTTACTTACAGATATATAAACAAATTCTTTGAGAAATTACAAACTTGAAACAGACCCAATGTTAGAAATTAAGGCACTGTTATTTTCAGACCCCCATGCATCCTTGGAAACTCTTTACATTAACAGTTTTTATATTTTTTCTGTCTTTTGTCTACTCATGTTTTATTATTTAATGAATTTCTCATTCTAACAAGTAGATGGCATCAAAACTCACATCAGAATTTCTTCAGTAATCTATACAAGACATTATAAAAATCTTTGGATGGATTTAAAATCGAATGGAATAGAGGGTGAGATGAAAAATACTAAGACTAATGTAACAGCAAAGTAAGAAAATAAATTCATGAAAATGAGAAAGTCAAGAGGCACCATTGTTCGTGAATATTTTACTTTAAGATTTGAGTCCTCTTTTGAAAGTTTGGCGCATAAAGAAGGGATCATTCTTTAATTCTAATCTAGCTAAACTGGAATAACAAGCTGAAATTGAACCACAGAAAACCTAATGTTTTATTGTATTTGCTTTCTTGTCAAGCTCCCACAGAGCTTCTCTCTCCTTTTTCTATCAAGGAGAAGTGACTAAAAGCTCTCTCTCCCTGATAGAATAAGAATAAAAAATGAACAAACAGCTGTTACAGCCATAAGATTAGGCAATATTAAGTCTAACAAGTGGCCTAAAGATCTGGGGATGTTTATGAAAGCTGGAGCATATCAGGGTATAAGTAGAAGACCTTAAGGGGTAGAAAAATCAGGCAAAGGCAGGATGATCATTATGCCTATGCTGAATATAGTAGTAAGTCATGTATGCTTCCTACTACCATGTGGTATCCTGATTTTTATCATGTGATGTATTCTAAGTTAGATGATTTAGAAAAATATCTGGCACCCAAATAAATCCAAAGCCCATTGTATTATTAGTGCATCAGATCAAATCAGCAGTTACAAAACGTTATAATTTCTGTTAACTGCAGATTTTTAGTCATGCCGTGTGATGCACAGAGCACAGGTATTACAACCATGATATCTGCCTTGACCGAGCTCAACAGCAAAAGAAAAAAACCCTAATTCCAGTCCTGACATTGAAATTTATGGTAAACTAATTAATCATTAAATACTGTTTAATACTATATAAAGTAGACATTTTTAGGGAAAAAGGACTGATTTTATTATATCTTGCTTTTTAAACAACAATCACTAACATACTGGAGAGTGTAAGTGTAAGTGTATGTGTCAATGGCTAGATGGATGAATGGACAGCTGAATGGATGGACTCCACCATGAATTCAGGTCTGCTTCAAAGACAGACTTGTGCCTTAGGGTAGGCCCAGCTTCTTCTGTTATCGTAAAGAAACCAGAAACATATCAGAATGATTGTCATGGCAGAAAACAGGTGGCAGGGAGCAGCTAAAAGAAACCCTCACTTCCTGAAAATCAGATCACATTGAAAATATTATATTCAATTTATGTTCAAAGGGGCAAAGCTACCATTATTACTGTATTATTTCAGATTAGGCTGATAAAAAGCACTCGAAATGCTCCAATCAAAGAAAGACTACAGTATCCATTTGTCAATATTATTAGAACACAAAGAAGTAAGGTTCACATGAGAAAAGATTTCATAGTGAGGTTGGTAGCTGATGGCATATGCTAGTACACAGAAAGGAAGTTTTGGGGTAGGATAAAAAAAGAAAAAAGGGAAGGAAAAACTCTCCTCAGAGGTCAATGTCTGGAGGCAGACTCTAGTACAGCATATGGAAATGATGAAGGTGATGAGTGATGAAGTTGATGATTTTTAAGCCATGCTTTCTCCCTAATACAATATGCTTTACAATGGGACTTGCTCAGACTCCTACAGCTTGATTCTTGCTTATGAGGCTGTTAGCACTGATTGGAGTGTGCCAGTACAGCATCCTGCTTTTTTTAAAGTTCCTGTATGCATGTATTATTGGATACTATTTACAAAGAATTTCAATGGTTGCTATCCACCTTGATTTTCACTGTGGTTATCTTTCCCTTATATAAGCAAAAACCAGAAAACAGGAGGTGAAGGAAAGCAAAGTTGGAGTCACTGTCCCTGGAGGTGTTTAAGAAGAGACTGCCATATTCTAGTTGCCAAGATGGTGTTAGATCAAAGGTTGGACTTGATGATCTCAGAGGTCTTTTCCAATCTAATTTGTTCTGTCATTTTGTGAATGAAGGGCAACCTCCCAGGAGTGGTATTTGCTGTCCATGAGAAGAGTGACAACAAGAACACTGAGATTTTACAGGTGCAAGATGATGAGACCTACATCACAAGAACAACAGCATGGAACTCAAGAGAGGTCCACAGCCACACAGGTGCTGAGAAGACGCTGCTGCAACAGCTGAGGAGAGAGGCTCCTGAGCTGCAAACAGTGGGGCTTTAGGATTGATAAGGCAATAACACTAAGACTCCCAAGGTACAGTGCAGCAGCACCAGCCTCCATATCCTGAGACTTGAATTTAAAGCATCTTAGAAGAGATTTGTTGTTTTCTTCTCCTTTGTCCAGTAAAAGTGAATGGCAGTGAATGGCAATGAATGGGTAGATTTTTAAGGGAGGATAAATCCATTTGCAAAGAAAAAAGACAAGGTAGATATTCTTTTGGATTATATCCAGAAGATAAAGCTTTAAAATATGTTTTCAAGGTAATAAGAAATGTTTTGACAAATCACAGTACCTCTTTTTGGATTTTAACATTTTTTATTCTGTGTTAGAATATTTTTAAAACTGTTTTATTTACTTTTTGCTTTATCTGGAAGGTTAGTACCAATTACACTGATTTCTTCAACTTGAGAAAAATCTAAACAACGAGTGAAAAAATTTCATTGGTCAGTCTAAAGCACGGTGCTTTGCAGCCAGTGCTAATGTGCAATTTGGTGGCTACTGTTGTCTGCTTCCATTGAGCAAAGGAAGATCAAGCTCTAAATATAGAAATTTCAGTTTTGTTGGCTAACTACACATTTTTAAATGCATTTCAGTTTTACTGGCAAATGTTCCTACCTGTAGATGTTATAGCATATTGAAATAAAAAACTTGCAGATAATTCATGGTTTAAGTATAAGCAGATTAGTAATAAATGAAACAGAAACAGATGCATTTACTCTGGGACACTCCCAGACTAATGGACAG
Organism: Pachyramphus minor; assembly: GCA_013397135.1. Lineage (NCBI taxonomy): Eukaryota > Metazoa > Chordata > Aves > Passeriformes > Tyrannidae > Pachyramphus > Pachyramphus minor. The sequence continues at coordinate 53,292 of VYXB01000609.1, forward strand.
ACAAAATTGCCTAGAAAGTCACAGAAAATGTCAGTGACATTCTATATGTATGGGTGAAAGTCAGTAGCAAGTTACAGAGAAAATGTATTACATTCCAGAAGAATAGCTATTTGGAGCAGTATATTTTTTAAAAAAAATGTTAGGAGTTTGTTCAGTGGGAAGCAGGAGCTCATGCTCCTCTGGGGAGAGGAATAGAATGAAGGCAAGATGTGAGGGATGAAACACAATGTGATAGAAGACAACAGGAAAAGAAACAGATCTTTGCTTTACTTGGAGGCTGAGGTGGGAATTTAGAGGTCATTTGTTAGGTGCTGATTGAATGCTGTTTCTTCTTCCCTCGTACTGATATTTTTTTCCAAAGGAATCACTGAGTCCAAAGAATTTGTAGGCAACATGCAGCTAGTGGCAAGAAGTTTAAAGGGATATATGCTGGGGGATGGAAGAGCAGAAAAGGAGACTAAGTAGGACTTTCATTCCCCATACAATAACTGGAAACATTTTAGTCAGTGTCAAAACAGAAGCAGTGTTCATTCTTTTTGTGCAGTTATCACAGCAAGAAAATAATATTTAGCTGAGGAATGACACATTTTTCCTTCAGTATGTTTTCCTGTGGTGCTCTTACGTGGAAGGTTCCCAGTCAACTTAAAGTAAGCTTGAGTATCCTTTTTTGGACAAATATAAGGACCTATATATAAGTTTGTTCCAAACTGTGTCTTGGACGCATCACTGGGACTTGTCTTTGCAGTTGTACACAGAAATTCTTATATTGTGCCTTCCTTCCTGCATATGTGCTTTCCTACACAAGGCCTTTTCAATCTTGCAATGGCATCCTGACCTGTGTCAAAAAGAATGTGGAGAGCAGGACTAGGGAACTCATTCTCTCCCTATACTCAGTGCTACTGAGGCCACACCTAGAGTACTGTGCCCAGTTTTGAACCCCTCAATTCAGGAAGGATATTGAGGTGCTGGAGCAGGTTCAGAGAAGGGCATCAAAGCTAGTGAGAAGTCTGGAGCACAAGTCCTATGAGGAGCAGCTGAGGGAGCTAGGGGTGTTTAGCCTGGAGAAGACAAGGCTCAGGGACAACATTATTGGTCTCTACAAGTACCTGAAAGGAGGTTGTTGCCAGGTGGGAGTTGGCCTCTTTTCCCAGGCAACTAGTGACAGGATATGAAGATGTAGTCTTAAGCTGTGACAGAGGAGGTTTAGGTTGGACATTAGGAAGAAATTCTTCACAGGAAGGGTGATTAGACATTGGAATGGGCTGCCTAGGGTGTTGATGGAGTCAATGTTCCTGGAGGGGTTTAAGGAAAGATTGGATTCAAGGCCCACTTAGTGCCATGATCTAATTGGCATGGTGATGTTCAGACATAGGTCAGACTCAATGATCTCAGAGATCTTTTCCAGCCTAATTGGTTCTGTGATAAATGAGTATCTTAAGGTCTTCTCCTTTGAGAAAAAATTTATAAAATCCCTCAAGGTCTGAAAGATGGGGTGATTTTTAATGTCTTCAAACTTATATCTGTTGCACTCAGACATTTCCCAGTATGGACATTCTGAATCCTTTGGCAACAATGAGTAACCTATTGTTATACAAACTGTACCATTAAATTTCCTATGACGTGTCTTTTTTACCACCTTACTTTGGATCTTAATGAAATTTGAACTTGGATTGCTTCCATCTGAGTCTGGATCATTAATTTTGTTTGTGTGATAGCTTATGCTCCAGCTCATCTTTTTTGTCTCATGTTGTTTCTTCTGCCAGTAAATATGGGTTCGGGGTGGAGCTTGGCTTGTATTTGGACTCTGTCCCAAAACTCTATTACAACTTGATGTGAATGCTCTTCCATGCTTCCATGGAGTAAGGCACCAAATATGCTAGTACAACTTCCATGCTAGTTGTACTAGCATATTTGGTGCTGTACTTTACTTTTTCTGACATATTCAACTACTATTTTAGCATTTTTTGTTCTTTTCCTTCATTCCTTAGTCTCACAATGAGAAGGAAAAAACCAAAACTAAACATAAAACCAAACCCAAACTAAAGAAAAGGGGGGGAAAAAAGGAAGAAAAAAGAAAAATAACTGCAAGATATTTATAATCCACTGCAGAATGAATAAGTTGATTGTTACAAAGACTGTCAAGGATCAGTATGAAAACATCTTCTGCAATCTTGCTCTTGCAGAGTAGTATATGATACTGGGATCAAGTTTAAAAAAAAATAAAATGTGGAATAGCTTTGTGGCAAAGTAAAACCAGCTCTACAGTGTAGTGCCTTACATTTTCCATATATTTAAACATTTTAGTAACTTTTATAAACCTATAAATGTTAAGGATGGCAGATGTTAAGAATAAAAAGAACATTAATTATGAAATCAGAGTATAATTTAATAGTAACATGAATTTAGTAGGTTATTTCCTATGTTTCTCCTGTCACCCTGATCTCCAAGCAAAGTTGGAAAAATCTATTTTTAAAAGATAATATTTTCATTCTGGTAGTCACATCAAAGTAATTTGTAAAATGTTTTATGAGCATCTCAATTCTTAACAAAGCCTGTTAATCTACTCATTACTAGATACTTATATACAGTGCTGTAGTTTATCCTTTCAGTAAGTGTGGTTTGTTAACATATCTTTAGCCAAAAATAATAGCCATGATGTATTTATATCACTGTCCAAGACAGTAATCCTTTGGTTATGGAAATAATATATTATTGTGCAACTGGTAAAAATGCGACTTTAAATTTGTCATTGCTTGCTATCAGATGTCATCTGCATGCATTATACATACCCTGTCCTCTCCCCCCATATTGGTTCTAAGTCAGAAGTTCAGCTGATTCAAATAAATAACAGTACATTTTATTTTTAGCTCCTGCTGTAGGTCTTCTGTCTTGAGATGTCAGCAAACTGAAAAGACAGAAGATAAAAGCTCTATGAGAAGGGTGAAGTAGTATCTTTTTCATGGAAAAAACAACAGCATAACCCATAACCCACACAATACTTACCAGGCTGTTTAATTTTCTTTTCAGAGTGTAGTTTCGTTCTCTTTTCCATGTTAATAATTCTAAGAGACAGCCTGTAACTGTTAATTTTCATCAGTGTTTGCAATGGAACAATATTAATCAAAAACAAAAAAGAGATAGTGAAATGTGCCTTATTTCCAGCATACACATAAACTTTATTGTTATTGACTTCTGGTCCAACATTTTTAGGTACAAAGAACAAAGACAGACCTCCTAGATCTAACAGATTATCTAAAACCATAGAATTCCTTGGCACTCTACAGAACTCACTTATGTTGATATTACATGGCAATATAAAATACAAAAACAAAAAAACCTGTGTGTCTTGTGTTGGACTGAAAAGGTCTCTGCACATTAGTGTACAGGGCTGTATCATTTCAACTCTGCCTCATTTGGAGGAGATGAAAAGCACAGACTACATGGATATATCTTTCATTCTTCTCTTCCCAAAGGTTTGTGTACGTAAGTCATACTATTTGTGACTCAGAAGTTGGATTTCTTTCTTGGGCGATTTCTTCCCTTTACAAAAGCGGTCTTAGGGCATTCACCTAGAATATGATGGAGACAAATTTAATACCTCCTTTTTCAGAAATGGATCCAGACCACACCCTTGGTCTTCTGGGAGAAAATCCTGATTAAAGGGTTCACATACAGCAGCACTGACCTGGAAAGACAATGCAGAATCCTAGTTCCTGTACAGGACAATGAAGTTTACCCAAATTCTGTTAATGAGTTACATGGTAACACGTACTAAATCTTGCTAATAAAACATCATTCATTATCAGGGATCTGATGTACAATATGCTGGCTTATTTCAAGTTGATTTTCAGTGAAAAGGGGAAGGGCTGTGCAAAGATGGGCAGTTTGGGCTTTTTCATTGTATAGATAGCAGTTTATTTTAGCAATTGGAACAGCTATATTCAATTATGACTTTTCAATTTTCTTTTAAAAATACTTCATTTTTTCCCCTAAGAAATTGTATCAGTATGCATGAAGATAGCAGTACAATATTGGGAAAATTTCTCAGGTATCATAACCTTAATCTTTCCCTGAAATACTATAATCTGTCAGTCCCTGCACTTTTGTCTAGACTAGTATTCTATACCCTTCTATATTCCTTTCTATTCTTATTATCCAAGAAGCTTTTCTTTTCAGCTTCTCTCTACTTTCAGTTTCCATTAGAACTCTGAGATTCATTCTCCTTCCTCTATCTCCTACAGATTGTCCTCAGGCCACCTCATCTCGTCCCATTTACAGATGGTATCAGTAAATACCACCCCTGAACTGACACCTTCTATATCTACACATCACACTTCACCTTTTGCTGTCAATCTGCTTTCTGTCACTGCTGTGCTGCTGCCAACTCAAATTCAAACTGGCAAACTAGTGTTTATGCTCCAAAACCCTGCACATGTCTAGTGAAATGTGATTTGAGTGGCAGTTTACCTCTCCTTCATCCGTTTTAGTGGTAAACATACAGCCAGTACTGCAAGAGCAATGGCAATTTTTCTCATTGCTGTGGAAGGTCCCACAAAATACGTAGTCAAGGTTCAGCTGCACTACATGGGAGGTTGTGAGCTGAACAGAGTCAAGATGGAAAGACCTTCTATTTATGGACAATATTGCTGATTTCAGGATCCATTTGTGGAGATCCAAGTCCTGTGCTGCTGAAGGGATTATTTCATGCAGGTATAGCTTTTTTTTGCAGACAATTGATGCTTCTAGACAGCTCATAGTTTTATTTCTTGGTCATTATGCCCAGTTAGTCCTTGAAAGGGAATCATAGCAAGGCCTGCCATTATCACTAGGTAGACAGCATCAGTTCTAATATCAGAGAATAAACTATATTGCAAGTAGCAGTGGGGAAGATGCTGTGTGCTGCATTTTTATTACAGACACTATATCATTGTAATGTATACATGAGAGTTTCCCATGCCCTTCAATTGATCAACTATGACATATGAAAATATTGAAATAATTATGAGTGGAGAATACAAGTATAAAGATCCTCCAAAACTGACTGAATTTCTGTAATGTATAATTAAAATGTTCATGTCAGCAAATGCCATTGATTGTACTTGATAGAGTGCTATGCTACTGTTCCATTGAACTGGCAGAGACACTAGCAAAAAATGGATAGAAAGGGAATGGAAATCTATTTCATGTTCTCACTGTCTCCTTACTTGTAATTTGACTTCATACATATATTCTTTAAGGGTAAGTATTGACATCCAACACATTTCTGAAGAATCTATAAATATAAATAAAATAACAGTTGAAAACTTCCTTGGCTTTCTAAATGCTATCAGTCAATAGAAAAGTGAATAAACTCTCTGTATCATGCATGGTGAATAATGTTCCTTGAAATAATTCTTTCATCTGGATAGTCACTGTCCATCCCTGACTACATAATAAATCATAATTGCGTATCCTTAGAAGATACAATGCTTAAGACCCAATTTTACCTTAGACAAATTCAAAACAGTGTAGTATAGCTTTAAGAAAGACATAGAATCATAGAATTGCAGAATCAGACAGATTGGAAAGGACCTCTGAGATCATCAAGTCCAACCCTTGATCCACTACCACTGCAGTTACTAGACTATGGCACTAAGTGCCACATCCACTCTCTTCTTAAATACCCCCAGGGACAGAGAACCCACCACCTCTCTGGGCAGCCCATTCCAATGGCTGATTACCCTCTCTGTAAAGAATTTCTTCCTGATATCTAACCTAAACTTCCCTTGGCAGAGCTTGAGGCTGTGGCCTCTTGTCTTGCTGCTGGTTGCCTGGGAGAAGAGACCAACCCCCACCTGGCTACAACCTCCTTTCAGGTAGTTGTGATGAGGTCTGAGGTCTCTCCCCTGAACCTCCTCTTCTCCAGGCTAAACAACCCCAGCTCCCTCAGCCTTTCCTCACAGGGTTTGTGTTCAAGTCCCTTGACCAGCCTGGTTGCTTTTTCTTGATTCATGTCATGCTGTGATCATAACCAGATTTAAGTTCTTAAATGATACGATTAAAACAAGTATTCTAATATATCCCTTCTAGTTCCCTCAACTTGTTTGTCTTCCTCCACATGATTTATTCATTGCTTCTATGATTCTCTGAATCTGAAATTTTATGTATGTCTCGCTCTACTACGCTCCCAGTGAAATCAGCAATGGAGTAGTATTCATACACTCACTATCTAGAAATCTACTAGTACCTTTCTTCTAGGTTGGTAATGATGTTCTATATTCGGTAGGCAGATCTTCCTTCTGGGGAAGTGTAATTAATGTCTGAGTGCAGTCCACATTTCTTTCCTTGAAATGGGTTTATTAGCTACAGAAAATAAAAAATGATTGCTTAAAATAACACTCGAAATAACCAAAGGTTGTTGACTTTCATCAAATTAGGAAGAGAGAGCAATGCTGAATTTGATTCAGGCTTTTTTTTTAATTATTTTTTTTTATTTTTTATTTGTTTTAATAAGGTCTAAATTCTCTTTTCCTAAATATGAAAGAATGAAGCGAAAGCATTGGCTTTTCAGTTCCCTATTTTCTTTCAATGTACACTGAAGTGAAAAAGTCTGTTTTCGAGTTTTATTAAAGTGAGGGAAGGCAGTGGGAGAAAAAAGAGGAGGAAAGAGTGTTTCCAATAGTTAGGCTTCTGCCTTTGCTCTTTAGTTCTGGGAAACTTCTTACCCACGAAGTCCAGTATTACATTCTGTAAGGTAAACGTATGCAAGTATTCTTCCCAAGAGTGCCAGGGTTGTGGAAGGATTAAAAAGGTTTATTTCAGATACAAGGACCACTTTTTATGATGTGGTGTGCACTGGAACTTCGAGGACAAAAGGCAAGTTCCTGCCTCTGTGCATGTCTGTTAGGACTCTCTCTCTCAGCCAGAGAGAGGCTGAGAACTTCTCTTGCTATATGGTGGGGGCAAAGCACTGAAAATGCCCTTGAGAAAGAGTTACCATTTAGGCAAAAAGCCTTCCTGGATTAAACCGAGTTTCTAACTTTCTGTTACAAATTCTTCCAGAGTTGTATCTATTTGTACAACCTCCGCATCGGGTGCCAATATACTGGGCAATTAGCTGTTGATTCAGTCTTGAATGTCAGGCTAGGAATGACATGTGACAATTGCAATGCCATTTAACTCAAAGTTCAATGCTATTCAACCCATGACTTTTCAAAAGGTAAGACTTGCTCCAAAAAGAATAAAGAAAATATTTTTTCTTAATTAGCTCTACTTGACTGCAGAGATGGGTCCTTTCTCATTAAACTATGGCACCCTGACCTATTCTGTTTGTTTTGGGAACTATGTGTGATTTTCTGTATTGCACACGAATACTGATGCTCCAAATAATAGAGTTTGAAAGTACTTGGCTTAAAAAACTTGTGCACGCAAAAAGATGTACAATAGTTTTCAAGAGGGTATTTCTACAGATGCAGTTCAACTTCTGAAGGTACTTGGGCAAAATTTCTAAGACCCTAAAAGTATAGGCAGATGCTTAGTATAATTTTCAGTATCAGTTGGATTCAGAACAAGTTTCTGTTACTTTAATGATTCAAATCAACTTTCTTTGTGCAAGAGATTTGTACTTGCCAGTTCCTTATGATTCTAAAAGGAAATTGAAATCATTAGTTCAAGGACATGAAACTCCACTCAATGAACTCATGATGCCTGTGACTAGGCAGTTCTTTCAAAGATTCTCTGCAAGAAAAAATTACAATTACTCCAATCTTTACATGTTTTGTAACAGCATGGAACAAAAATATCTAGAGGAATGTTACATACTAATTTACATACAATGAAAAAGTAAAATAGATGTTCTAAACCCAAGTATTTAACAAACTAATTCAAAATGTATCTTATAGAAATGCAGCATTAAGTCATGTGAAAACAATAAAATAATGGCATAGAATAAAGATGGTATGTTTTTGAATTCAGTCCTTTGAGGTTTTTTTTTATCACGGTATAATATATTGGAGTACCTCTTCAGAGATAGTGTAAGAATTTGAGTATAGTTTTAGAAACCTTTTTTTTCTTTTCTGTTTCGCAACTGAAGTTTATATTACAGGTACCACTTAGGTGAAGTGCAAGTCTGTATGCAAAGATTTTTAAAACATTTTTGGAAAATGTCTTAAAATATTTTGTTTAGTTCTATCAAGATGTAAAAATCAGATAGTAAAGACCTTATAGAAAACCTCTTTCACAAAAACTCTGTCATCAGCAAACTGGATATCATTAAGACAAACATCCAAGAAAATTTCTTCTTGGGTGAAAATTACTTGTTTACACAATTGTTCTTCCACTTATTGTAAGCGGGTTAATCGAGCATGAAAGATAAAATTCTATTATTAGCATAAAATAAAAAGGTAATTGATTCAGTTATGAGAAATGTGACACAGATATTTTACATTCAGGCTGTAGTAGAAGTGGACCACTCATGTTACGGAGTGATCACACTTCACTTCTAGTATTGCAATACAAGAAAATATATCAATGTCTATCAGAAATCCTGATATTAAGAGCCAACAGTGGTGTCAAGGATTTGACATACCATGGGTGTGGGATTAGTTTAGGTCAGGGAAAACAACAAGCAATGTGGAGATAATCCCAAAAGTATCCTCTGCAATGAATAAACAAGTATTTTAGTGAGATAAACCAGAGCCAGGAAGAAAGGACTCATCATACTGTGTCTAAAAGTGAAATACAGGAAAAACTTCCAGGGAGTTTTCCAGAGTATTCTTGACATAGCTGATAGAAATTAATAATCTGAAGTATCCCAGAATTACATATTATATGACTACATAAATCTATATAAAATAGTGTAAATCTGGGCATTCCATGTAACTCTGAGTATGTTCACTAGTATCCCAGCACTAGTATGTGCTGGCATGAGAACAGGGTTAATGAATGCTTTGTTTTGCCCTTCTCCCAACATCTTGAAAATGAATGCAAGATCAATGGTACTATTACTGGTCTTTTTTCTGCATCAATATATTTCTGACAACGTGTGCGACGAGCATAAGAGGATGACTTGACCTCTTTATTGTAGTGGGATGTGGCAATTAATTTTTTATTGAAATTTCAATTAGCTTTTCTGATCCTATAATGTTTTACCTAAATCCTCTTTTTAAGTTCTTACTGAGGTTACCAGAAAAGATCATCTAAGCATGACTGTGTTAAAAAGTAGAGGTAAAGAAAACAAATTATTTCTATTGTGTTCAAAATTGAGGTCACTTTAGGTTAACTGAATCAGATTCCTTGAAGAGATGAAGACTTTCCACATCATGAAGAATCATTCAGAGAATTCTAATTGAAAAAAGAAAGACACCAGTCTCTTATAAAAAGAATAAGATACTAGGATTAGTACAACTGAGCAAGAAAACCTGAAACAGATTTTACAGACTGTTGCCTTTATGACCCTTATAAAAGAAGAATTGTCAAATGAAAAACAATGGAGAAAACCCTGCAAATTACAACTGTACATTAAGCTGTCTAGCATCCTGGATGAACAAAAGAACAAAGGAATTAGGTCTTATATTTAGAATTCTTATGCATCTGATAATACTTAAATGATAGCAGAAATGTTATTGAAAAACCTGCACCAAAATAAAAAATGTTGTTCACAGAGAAAATTTTAAACTTCATTTGACAGTGACTACAATTCTAAGGTGAAGATGATTTTTCCTTGAAAAACTGTTACTGTTGTTATGTATGACTTCCTGAAAAACATAGTAGTGAACTGAAAAACTGTTATATTATTAACAAAAACTTAAAACACACTTTTTCCAATCTTTAGCCTGCATCATGCAGAAGATATATTGCAATGAGCAATGAAGCTACTTTGAGAAAATGTGTATATGTTTAATATACAAAATCTAAAGTTTATTAGCCCTTGTATTGTACAAGTGATAAACCAGCATTTACAATTAAAATCAGCTTTAGTACCAAAAGCTATATTCAAAAATATCACATTATTTCAGGGTCCTCTGTGAAAATTTATGTCATTTGTCAAGCTTATTCTCTGGGATGTGAATGCATTTAAGGAAGAGAAGTTCATAAATTACACAGTAGTACCTTCCATAATAAAGCAACTCATTCTTACTGTTCTAGCTAAGATGCCAATAAGCTGATTTTCAGAATGATAAAGCCACTATAACTCATAGGGCATTTAACTCCATCCTAGAAAGGAAGAATAGATGGGTACCTGTGCATGTGCCCTTGTTGCAAAAAAGTGTTTATCAACTATTTTAGTGGTATTGAGTTCCTTTCATGAAGTGCGGGGGAAAATAAAAAAAAGGGGAGTTATGGCCTATTCCATACTGAAAGGAGACTTTAAAAAGAAATAACAGGAAGAAATAAAAATAAGCCTAGAGATTCAGTATCTACCATCTGATTTGCAATAACCCCAGAGATTGGCTGGAATTCACAGTCGATAAAAATGAATGCAAACACTTCTGCTGGCCATGCAGGCAGACACTCTGTACTTCCTATGTTTACAGTCAAGGATAACAATGCTGAGCAATGGATAAAATTGCTCTGTGGGTTTTCAAACAAATATCTGTACCTCCAGAAAAAATGTATTTTCCTGAGTGCTTATATGGCCTATAGGGATATTACAGAGAGAGGAAAAATGTCAACTATCTCCACCTGTAATCAAAAACAGTTGCCATAGTAATGGCACCTCATTTTTGTGATAATGGAGGTCAGAGCCCAGTGTAGATCCCTGTTATGTCTTTTCAATGTCTCACAATGCTACTCTCTTAAACTTTGCAGATACACACCTGGTAATTTGAGTCAATTTTTAGTCTTATTGTTCTTAATCTTCTAAAAGAAAAAAGCTCAAAACACGTTGGTGATACTGCTGCACATCCATACATGAACAAATCAAAAGAATGAATAAGTCTTCTAAAGAAATGTTACACACATGCATTTTCTCACCTATCTTACATACCTGAAAATAATTAAAATCTGTGATTATCCAATGACAATTGACTGATATAAATATAAGGACAGTTTTCTGTTCCAGTTGTTTTCCCATAAATGTGTCTTAAAAACTTTGCTGTTTAAAACTTGCATTTAAAGGTAAAGGAACAAAAAGGATGTTTACTTCTGGAACTACATGGCTAATTGCTTAACCTAAAATTATGATTGTAGTCAGTGTACCTAAGATTTTTTTCTCTAAAATTTTAACCACTTAATTTCATAGTTTCTGACTGTTGGTGTTCTACCTGTCTTTGGAAAGTAGATATTGAATTTGCTTCTATTCTATGGATATGAATTTTTTTTTCCTCAAATTTTGTATTTCCTGAGAATACTTGATTTTAGCAACCTGTTTTTTAAAAGTCAAACTATGATTTCCTTTGGTACCTTCAGCTGTTTTCTGTAGTAAACATTTACTGCAGCTATTTTCTTAAACAAATGATTATGGTTGTATTGTTAGTATAAGCTTAGCCATTCTCTTCAGCTACCCCACTGGATCTTGGGTAATATTTTTTGGTTTGTGCCTGTGTGCAGGGCAAATAGGAGAAACTCCAGGCCTTTATAAGTAACTGGAATTATTCAGATGTGTGTTGTTTTTCCTTCTTTGAAATTAGGACATTTTGCTATTTTATCACATAGCCAGCATATCTGGCAAGTGATGCTGCAGAGTAATTCATTGTAGTTGTAGCAAACAGTTGCCCACTGAAGAATCTCAAGAATGCTATGAAAAAGAAAGAGTGTTTTCTGAGGTTATTTTTTGCATGTTATATACTAGAATGCATATGTGATTTATTTATTTAGAATTTGTGCATGTACTAAAAGCAGTTACTTGTTCCTTTTCACAAAAAGTAAATCTCCCCAGTTAGCTGCTTGAGATTTTTACTTCATAAAAGAAGATCTCCAATGGTCAATGAAAATTACTGGCTATGTGAATATTCGATATTGCTCTCACTATTTATCTTATTTTTGGGTGATCCCAAATACTGTTGCATTACATAACCAGTTCTCCAAGTCTTCTTTCCTGCTACCAGGAAAGTGTGCATGAAGATCTGGAATGAATTCGGGGTATGTTTTTCAGTTCAGGTTGTCTTTTATTACTTTAAGATCATAGAATGAGACATCTGTGCAAGAAGTCTCTCAAAGACTGGAGTGTTGTCAGAAATGTTCTCCTGGGTTTGAAACCCAATTAGATTTATGGGTGTATATATAGTGAGAAGGAGAAAAAGAGAGGGAGAAATGAAGTTTCTGACATGTATTAAGGATTGCTATTCCCTCTCACCTGAATAAACTCAATCCAGAAGGACAGCAGGGATGATGGGTTGGTGACAATTTATATTAAATACACTATTGGTTGTTGAAATCACTAAACTCTTAAAAAATGTTTATGGATTAGACTCAGAGAATAAATATGAGCAGACTTCTGTGTACTGCCAACACTGTAAATAAAAAGCAGGACTTTCATTAGTCATGCTATGGTTTTTTGAGATAGTTACAATAAGGAGAAAGAGAAATCATCAGGAGAGAACACCAGGTTTCCTACTTTATTAGATCGTCGCAGATCTGATTGTTATGCATTTGACATTACCAAAGGTCAAAGTAAATATTACAGTAACATTATCTCATTCAAGGTTTTCCTGTCCTTGATTATCACGTACATTTAAAATGTTTCAAAATACTTCACACTGTTACTGTTGAGAAACTGTACTTGTATTAATCTCTATTCTCCAAGAAAGTAGAAAACAGAGGAACAGGCCATTATCATGTGCCTGCTTTTAAGGAGAGACATACTGTCATTTCTAATTAATATATCTATATTAGAAAAAAGGATATGAGATTTTTAAGCAATCCAAACAGCTAAATACGCCAAAACCATGAAAAAACCACAACCCCTCAGCTAGAATATTTTTCCTCTTTATATCAAACAGAGTGTTACAAAGACTTCAAATCCAACCAGTTGTATCAGGCTGAAAAAAAGATCAACTTCACTGCAGTTTGCATCCCCCTTTCTTAAAATTGCATGCAAGGAATATGTCATTTTTGTGTTTTTATGTACTGCTCTAGAAGTATGAGTTTTTGTGTCTGTACATTAATTTCTAAGTAGACCAACATAAGCCTCCTGTTCTTAAAATATCCTGAGACTTGGCTTGCTTAAAGAAGAGAGACACATGGTGTTTGTTATCTGTTTAGTGAGTTTTTATCCATTGCTCTATAATGTATAAGCTGTGTGGTTGACACATTTTCAACTATTATGCAGGATTTACAGGTACTTATATTCATGAGTAGGTCATCATGCACAAAAGAAAATGTGTCTTTCATCACGTGCATGTTTTATTACTGTCAGAGTAAGTTGATCTTGTTATTTATCCATAGGCCTTTTTATTTTGCTGTGAAAATTGCTTTTGCACACAAAAGTGAGGACAACCTTTATATAAATAAGTACCAGAGTCAAAACATCTCAGTTGCATGCCTCCATTTTATTAAGACAAATGTCCTATTCACTGTAATACAAACATTATCCGTTATAGTGCCTTTCTGTTTCTTGTCCTGGAGAGATGAAGGTTATTGTTTATAAAGATAACAGACAAAATATCTCTATGTTTTCACCATATTGGAAAAGAGCAGCTATTACTGTATCCTTCAAGACTTGAATTTAGTTTGTATAAATGCATCTTTTTCCTGAGAGATGCTTTGAACCAAACCACTTCCCTATTATGTTCAATGTAGATTTGGTTTCTGATTACCAAAATGTTTGGAAAGGTTGAGCCATCCAAAAGAAAAATTATTTGGGGAATTCTTCCAGGGAAAAAGAATGTAATGCTGCTAATGGATCCTGCTTTTTCTACATACAGCAGTGAAGGACACCATAACTATCAGATGAGCTTTTCTTCAGGTATGCAGTTTGCATTAACTATGCTTTTTATCCTGTTTAACTATTAGATTTGACTATTTCATATGCTATCATCTGTCATCTGTCCATGGCTACAATAGTTGGCAGCTCCACTATCTTATCACACTTTCACAGGTAGACCTTGACTACATTCATGACCTAATTCTTTAATTAATAAGCTATATCAGTTTGCTGAGCCTGCATAGGTGACTTGTTAGACTGAACATGCAGATTAAAATTAATTCATACTTTTTACAAAATTCATTGTTTTTTTCTCACTCTCCTTTCAACACTTATTTTTTTTCAGATACTTAGATAGACTGATTTCTATATTGTCTTTTCCTCTGCTCTTCATGACTCTAGCAGGCATTTGGGGAAGGGATGGGAATGGAAGAGGTGTGTGTGAGAAAGAATGGGGCTTTTTTAAAGGAATTGTAATTCATGAATATCCTCATATGCATTTCTGTTCTGTTGTGCTTGTGGTTTGTTGGCGAGGTGCATATAGAAAAGGTGTGAATATCAGAGTTTATCATATTACATAAAGTCCTTCTCTTGATAATGAGTTTTTAGCAACAGCCCACTGTTTACAGGGGAGTGGAGCATAATCTTGAAATACTCCTAAAAGATTAATACTCTTTAGGAAGAGAGGGTCCAATTTTCCATAGTGTTATCCTGCTAAGATTCTGTTTGCTCTGAATATTTCCAGACAGCTGTAGGGATAACTTGATTTAAATATTTCAGGACCGTCTGGATATGATTTTGTTCTGCGTTTATTACTATGCCAAGATGCTTCTTTGATTTAAACATATCAGTAAACTCTAAAATAAGCTTAGTTTCAAATTTTTGCCATACTTACTGGTTTGTTTTGTTTATTATATTCAGGATGCCTTTATTAGCCTAATGTTGTGGTGGAAGTGATGCACCAAGATTAAAAACATGTTTTGATCTCTAGGTTTAGTTCATAAATTGATCTCTTTAGAACCTTACAATCGTACTTTTCTGGACCAAAGTCTATAATTCAAACCTCAGTGATTCTACAGCATTTCTTAAATCTTGAGTCTGGTTTCTTCTGAATTAGATGAAAACTCTTGCACTATGTAAATTGTGAAAACGGTTCTTTCAGCCCTCTTTGTTCCAGAAATATATCATTGCAATTTTATTGATGTAACAGATTTCACTAGTTTTTCTTTCCTTTATTCAATAGCTCTTTCCCTAGCCCTCTTAAACATATCTACTGCAACAGTTCTCTGTTGTTTTGGGGAGGCTAAAAAAAATAAATTGTGAAACTATCTGAGTTTAAGCAAATTCGTCCCTATTCAAATAGATATTTCATAAACATTGGCTAGTTTTAAACAATAGTTTTAATAGTTTTAAACAAATGGAATTTCAAAAGTCCAGCAATAGTATTCTTTCCCCTCTGTAATTTATGTTATTTGTCATGGCTGTACTGTTTAGTCTCAGTCTTTGGCCTAATTTATGTGGCAGTGATGGGTATGTTGCTCTTTGCTCACACTTGGTGATTCTCATGATTAACTCTGAAGAAATTGTCAATAGCAGTCTGTGCTCCCTTTATAGAAGGATGTTGAAGTCACATATGGGAAGGGTATTTGCAGCATTGTGGGTAAAAGAGAGTTGATACACTTCCCTGACTGATAAATCTGTGGGAATTACAGAGGCTATACAGTGGGTAACACTAGAGGTAAGGTGTGTATACGTAGCAAAGGAAAGAATTCTAAACTTTGGGGGAGAACACAATATGTTTAGAAGGAAGAGACAGATTAGAGTCTTTGATTGCTACCTGAGAAGTGTCCACTGAAGTAGCATGTCTCCTTGGGATTAATGTTGCCTCCAAGGTGATTGTGATTAGTATTGCTTCCTAGATCGTTGATATACTAAAACTGAAGGTTATTTTTTTGGTCCACCATAAAATTGGAAAGCAAAACTATGAGTGAGACTTGCCCACTAAATGCAGTGAGAAGAAAACTGTGTTAAAACTGGAAGGGGAGGATTTGGACCTCTTTCCAATTTGTTTTTTATTTTAAAGACTATTAATAATGGGAAGCTCCACTCTGAAATATCGAGACACCTGCTGTTCTTCACTGTTATGACCCCATAAACATCACCAGTTTTAGAATATTCTCTTTTGATTTGCCTCTGTGACATCACTGCCATTTTTCAGTGGAAACCTTATGACCACAGGTAAAGAATAAGTTTCTAAGGAAAAGAACTTGTTTCCATGGAAATATCCAATATAACAAAAATAGGAACTACAAAAATGCTTCTCATAGCAAATTTTGTTGAAAATAAATAACTGCCTAGAGAGCCTCAGTAAGGACATTCACAAAAGGATTTGTATTCTTGATCAACAATAGGAATGGTTTTACAGTAAGTGCTACAGAAATGCTTGTGTTTGCACTTGCAACACTGTTTTTACTGTGCATTTTTACATTTTAAGAACCCTTCAAACTCTTTTCGAAAACTGTGGGGCATACCAAGACCTGAAAGCTTTTTCTATTTAACTAGAGTATTTTAATTAATTAATTATGTTTGTTATTACCTTCTGTTACAGGTTTTTCTTTTTCCCCTACTTCCTTCCTACTCTCATCTTTTAGGGGAAATAAAAATTGACAAAGTGGTGCCTTATCCTTTTATGAAATTGGACCTGGAAATAAACAGCATTAATTTATTACAGGGGATAGGATCATTTTCATCTTGGAGGAGACAAACGGGAGACCTCATCACAGTCTACAAATTCCTCATGAGGGGAAGGAGGGGCAGGCACTGATCTCTGTAGTGACCAGTGACAGAACCTGAGGGAATGGCCTGAAGTTGCATCAGGGAGGAATTTAGGTTGGATATTAGAAAAAAGTTCTTCACCCAGAGGGTGGTTGGGCACTGGAACAGGCTCCCCAGGGAAGTGGTCACAGCACCAAACCTGACAGAGAAGTGTTTGGACAATACTCTCAGGCACATGCTGCGACTCTTAGGGATGGTCTTGTTTCTCCTCTGTGATTTCTATCTTAAGGTATAGTCTCCTAATAACTGCTCACTGCATCTGGTCATCAAATCTGCCATATCAGCTGGAGGTTACAAGTGCCTTAAGATATTATTAACACATGTGTTTCCACTACTGTGCTACAGAAATTGTTGTGACACCATATAATAAATATTTGTTCAAGTTGTCAGCATTCAGTTAATGTTTCAATTTAGCACTCCCTATGCCTGGGGACTGTGGGATAATTTATTTCACCATATTTCAATTCACTTTTATTCAGTAAAGGGAAAAAAACCCAACTATTGGGTTGAAATTGCAACATGTTCCATAGATTTTGTTCTTTTTGTAGTTTATTTTAGGAGGAAAAAATAGATTGTGGAAAACACATGGAAAAAAAATCTACTTGTTAACACTTATGAAACTGAAAGGACCTGGTGTGTAAGTACAGAAAAACAACCCAAAGCAAACATGTCTGACATGGGGAGTGGCTGCTTTTCAATGCAGCAGTTTAGTTCCCTTCCCTGCCTGTACATTCAGTTCTGTGTTGCACTCAGAGTCCCTTAGCTCAGGACTTACTGAAGCATATTCTCAGCTGAGGTAAGAAATGAACCTTCTAACCTGTATTTGTGAGTGTGTGTGTAGCTCATTCCTTGGAGGCTGTTCTAGCAGTTCTGTTTGCAGGCTAGTTTTGAATCAGATTCTCCTCCCACCTCTTACTGGTACAGCAGAACAGAAACCAAGGGTCTGATCAGATAAAACACTCTGCTGTGAACGGTGCTTTCAGCTGTAACTCACTAAAAACCCTTTAGATGTTCTGTAGTCTTGGGAAAGAGAGGTACTTTTAAGAATTACAATTTCTGGAACCCAGCAGATGTTCATTCCTTTTAATGATGCCTGAAGCAGACGTGAAGACAGCCGCTGTAATGTGCCGACTCTGTGTCTGCCACTTGGAAGTGCTGCTGAGACTGAAGAATTTTTACAGCATCAGCCACCTAAGTGAAGTACAAGTGTGGGGGAGACATGGATCTCCTTTAGACTAAGTATAAATGGACCAAATATATAGGGCAAACTTCCCTATTCTGTCCTGTGCATTTGTGAGGATAAAATATAATCACGACCATCATTTCAGCAGTGATCTGTTGGTATACTGGCTCCATCACAATGACCTCAGTCCTGCTAACTGGAAGGGGAGGATGGAGAGAAATGTCTGGTTGGAGTGTGGTTTGGTTCTTGCCAAAGTTCCCATTGCTATCCATAGGGATGTATACATATGCTTGGTTTTAAACAACAAAATAATAAAGGTTACAAAAATGTATGGAGGTCAATTGCCATTAAATATGATTATAAAAGTGCATGTCCATATGGCAAATGGATGACTGGTTGCCTTTTTTAATGGGCTGCTGTGTATGCAATGTACTTTTTTATTATTATTGCAAAGTAGTAACTGTAGCTTTATAATGAATGTGGCTGCTTTTGTCTTTTACCTGGTTTCACTCTGAGTGTCTTAGGAGCAGGGCCTTAGCTGAGAATGCTCAGGAGGGGGAAATTTCCAAAGTGTGGATTTTGAGCAGCTAGAGAGGGATCAAGCAAATAGGCAGCTGCAGGAGTGGTGCAGGCAGAGAAACAGGCTTCTGGGCAGACCTAGAGCTAAGCTGCTACAGGGCAGAAGAAATGAAACTTTTATAAGGATTCAGGAGGACTCAAAATTCAGCCAAGAAAGACACTAAGAGTTTCCACACTAGAAAATAAAATGTTTCAGGTTGCTTTTCCTGTGACATAATATGAGTCATCTTTAGAGACTAAGAATGCCTAGGGTGGTTTAAACTCCTTTTAAGGAAAATAAGGTACAATTCTACCTAAAAAGTTCTCTTTGCCCTCAACAACCCACACTTTTTGGGGGAAGACCAAGAATTATTGAAAATAGGGAAAATATGATCAGGAATTACCAAGTCAGCAAAAAAGTTACTATTTACTGGATAAAATCCAGAAATAATTTGATATACTTAGACTTTACAGTTACCATTTTATACTTAACCTTCCTGAGCTTCAAGAAACAACATCTAACTTCAAAAAAAAGTCTCCTGAACTGGTCAGAATTAAAATCTGAAAGGTGACCTGCATAAATTTAGTGAAGTTAGTTGGTCTTGTTCTCTCTCTTGGTATTAACATTTACCTTCAGAACATTTCTATCTGACACTTATAAGTGTTTCAAGTTCATCTTACTTCTCCACAAGACAATATAATTTTGAAACCTCTTATTTTGCAGCTCATAGTCAACCTAATAATATAAACAATTTAATTCAAATGCCAACTAAACAATAACTTTGTATTGTCCTTGCATTGTATAATTTCAACACTTTAAACCTATTTACTATGATGTTTTCAAACATGACTTCTTATTCTTTTCTAGTGACATCTGAATTATTGAAAGATTGCATCCTGACTGCAAAACTCACAAAATGTCTGAAAGAATCTAAATCTGTTCCAGGCAATATAAATAATTCATTCTCAGTTCTTCTCTCAGCTGTGGGAATGCTGCTGCTTATTTACAGAACACTTCAAGGGGAAAGAAATCCCAGCTTGTTTTATTAACACTTCTCTGCTATTAGATAAAGCTGGTCATACATTTCTATAGTAGCTACTGAACTACATTTATTGTGGCAAGCTGTGAATTATCTTTAATTTTCTGTTTCTGTTTAATTTTTCTGCCTTTTTTTTCCTTTCAGAACCAGAGACTGTGAAAGATGTGGGAGGCAAGACTTCAAGCTTCTCCAGGCTTCAACTTCTGTCTGCCTGATTGAGGACAATAAGTGTATCCATGCTGATGGAGTGCTACAATCTGGACAACATCACAGAATATTCTGAGTTGGAATGTTAACATTCCAACTTTTGAATGGTTCCATGAATCAAAAATTGGATTTCCTTCAATAAAATGTGTTCAGATAGGCTCTGGCTATTGTGTCTGATTCCATCTGAAGAAATGAAGGGAAACTAAAAGAGAAATGTTTAATATGCTTTGTTTTCTACATTATTGGTATAAGAATACTTTAGAGAAAATACTATGTAGCTTCCAAATTTAGGTATTTCTTTCATACTTGAGGTCCAGCATCTCCAAGTGCAAATATGAACATAAATGCTAATTGTTAAGATTACCAAAGACCTCACAGACTTTATTTTGCACTAATGTGTGATATATTTGTAAGATAACTTAGACGACTGATACTGGAAGAAAAGGTGCTGCAGCTACAATTATGTTATATTGACACTTCTATGTCTTTTCAGTTAAATAAATTGATAAGTCCATAGTTATAGTTCTGTTCTCTGCAGTAGACATGCTATTTCCCTCTTGCTGCTGTAAATCAGATGACTCTTATCAATTAGAGGGATAAGTCACAATGAGTATAGGATTATCCAACTTTGCTCAGAATAGATATAGTAACTGTTTCAGAGAAAAGTATTTCATTTGATACTGGAAATTATATAACTACCTTCTCAAGGATGTACTTTCTCCTTTGTTGCCTACAGATGACATTCCTCTTCAAGGAGTTTTCTCATGATTAGTGTTTATTTCTTAACACACAGGTATAGATGTTTTCACTGTACAAAGATTCTCTAACCCTTATCTCAATATGTATCCTGTCGTACTGTCTTACAGGTTAACTGAGGTCTAAAGAGAAGTTCCTTGAAAAGTGGATACAGAATGCTCAGTGTCACTGAGTGGCTATTACCTTCAGTAGTTGTGTCGGAATCATTCACATTTCTGTTCTTGCCATTTCCAGTTTGCTTAAGTTAAATACAAAGCAATCAAATGTATCTTCCTTTTTTTTTTTTACCACTTCTGTTGTTCCATGTGGGTACCAGTGATACAGCCAGGAGCAGTCTGAAGAGTAGCACGATTACAGAGTGTAGCAATTGACCAACAATATGTAAAGTGGAAGAAGTCCTTCCAAGAGTGGACTTCTGAAGCTGATAAAGGAATTAGCAGAGCTGTTGTACAAACTGACTGTAACGCTGTATAAGTAAGTGCTGTAAAATCCCTCTATATCTGAGATGCTGTGTTTCCCAAAATCCCTTTGGACCACTTCTATGTATATTTGACCCTTGTTACCTTTCCCCATTGTCTGTGAAACCTTGCCCCTGTGGGCAAGGTGGTTAAGATCCCCTTAGCTCCTTGATTGGATGCATGCTAATTTCCCCAAACCTTTAAGTATCTGAACCCGAGAACAATAAAGCCTCTCTCTCTCTCCCTCTCCTCGCCCTCCTGCGTGTCTCCCTGTGTGGTCTCTGTGGTCCTGGTTTGGGGCTCTGGAAGCCACGTGGTCGGGGGAACAAAGGGGGAACTTCTCTCTCCAGCCATAAGGACTAACTTCTAACCTCAGGAGGTACCCACAGCTCCCGCAACAGAGCCCTGGGACTCTGCTTCCAGTGGATCCCTATGTGCATGGAATATGCACTGCTGGGGAACATGCCGCCAGCATGATCAACTTCTTCTTCTGTTGTATCCCCAAAGGGATCTTTTTCGCCTGCTTAGGCACTCAGCAGCAGACTGTTGCTTTTCATCCTGTCCTTTGTGCTCAGCACTCTGAGCAGCATCATTGTCTTCATCTCCTAAACTTATGGGCTTTCTGCTATCAACTCTGCTGATGGCTGGCTGAAAGCCTTCAGCACATGCACTTCCCACCTGACCACAGTCAGCCTGTTTTCAGGACCATTGTCTTTGTGCTGGCTCCCATTTCTCACTGAAGACAAAGTCACCAGTGTGATCTTTACCCTGGCAATCCTAGTGCTGAACCCTCTGATCTACAGTCTGAGAAACAGGAAATAAAGGCTGTGCTCAGGAGGCTGACACACAAAAAGGACACCAGGGTAGAGCAAAACCTTGACACAAGACAGAGTCTGACTGAAGGCCACCTCCTCACAGCTGTGTGAGCTATTGCTTTACTATGCATTTCTGCTTGCAGAAAATTTAATGGTGTCTTTCACTTAAAATAGTATGCCAGCCTCTCTAAAGGAGCAGCATAAGACATAGAACCACCTTTATTCTTTCTCCTAGGATGTGAACTCAGGACGCTGGCTTTGATAGCCTGGGTGAGGATCATCTCACTTCACATGTCAACTCCTTAACTAATACTCTCTACTTTAGCATAAGTGACTTTTGGGGACACTTTAGATATCAACATGCAGGTGAGAAAAATCCCCTTTGTTTTGCTCAAGAGTAGAGTTTCTTCTGTTTGCATTACAGCGGGATCATTTTTTCTTCAATAGTTGTTGCACTTAATCTGGGTCATTTTATATGACACTGGGATGTAATTAACTTTCCTCTTGAGGAAAAAAGGGGGGAAAAAAAAAGAAAAGAAAATAGCAGAGTAGTTAGTAATGCTTTGTCTGGTTATGAGATACCTCTGGGGACTCATGGAACACTAGGGACAGATTTAAAAAGCAGAAATTGTCTATTATAGATCTTTAAGATGGTAGAAACTGCTGGGCAAATTGGAGTGTGCCTTGCTTTCATACAAACTGGATAAATTCCAGTGTTCTTACACCTGTAGGATGACTCTTGTGTTAGAATAATACCTCAAACTAACATAAACCATGAAATTAATTTCCAGAGTCTGAGTTTACCCAACACTCACGTTCCTATACTCAGCATAACATGCTTCCTGCAGTCCTTCTCCTCAACAGTTTCATGCTAATCTCCCAAGTCTTCATGTACTTGATGTTCCAACCCCCTATATCACACCATAATTTGAATTTTTCCAACTTGGGCTCATTTTTAATACTTCTTTTTCTGCCTCCAGTCCTACTTCTTGGCCAGATTGGCTTGAAGTTGGATTGAGTAAATTAATCCTTTCTAAAACAAACAATTCTACCCTCAGAAAAAGAAAACAAGAGAAAGCAATTGAGATTGACGTGTCTATCTGGACTACAGTGACTCCTGGTATAAATATCTCTTGAATAGTAATAGAAATAGCTAACATGCTATCTATATCTCTCAACTCTGCCTAGAGTCACACTGTAGCCTACAGTGTGCCTGCTAGTGTCCCAATTTGAGTTTTTTGTGTCAGCAAGAAAGCTCCCACTGAATTTACTGATGTGGAAATAGGTCTATAGCCCTTTAGGGACTAGAGAAACAAACATTGTCTAACCAATTCCATTTCCGAGTTTGATATGTGCTCCCACTCAGATAAGAGATGTGTAACATACTGGACAATTTATTTTGTACTGTTGTGTACTAGGTTTCTGTGAACTGCAAATCTGAATCAATTTCTTTTGATCACCTTTCCAAAATGTCTTGTGGGAGAAATAAATGCCTATGTGTTAAAATTTCTACCCTGTAGAAACCTGTAGACTTGCCCTGCTCTGTTGTGCACTGGTGTGGCCTCACCTTGAATATTGTGTGCAATTTTGGGGACCACAATATAAGAAAGATATTACGCTATGATAGAGTGTCCAAAGGAGGGCAATCCAGATGGTGAAGGGCCTTGAGAGGAAGCCATATGAGGAGTGGCTGAGGTTACTTGGTCTGTTCATCCTGAAGAAGAGGAGACTGAGGGGACACCTCATTGCAGTCTACAACTTCCTCGTGAGAGGAAGAGGAGGTACTCTTGGGTATGGTCTTGTGTGGGACCAGGAGTTGGACTCGATGATCCTTGTGGGTGCCTTACAACTCATCATTGTCTGTTGGGACACTGAGCGTTCATTTTGTGCAGGAAAGAAATAAAAAAACATACTTTTTTTTGTTAGTCCTTTGGAGATCGAGTTCCTGGAATAGTCACATGTTTCTGTAAGCACATGAAACTCATATCTAAAGAGTTGTGTACCTGATATTTATCCATACATACTCAGTCAAATACTTCGCTTACATTGTCTCATTATGCTTGAAAGAATTAGTCCCCCACTTTCCCTGTGCTCTCTATAATTTTTGTCTTCTCCTCTCTATATACATCTCAAAATGGATGTGAGTTATCAGAGCAAAGGATATTTTAAATTCAGAATCATATTGCTAATCCTAATATTGTTAAACCATTACAGTTTGAGATAGAAGTGATTGCCTGTATGCATTGCTCTTTAGTAGGATAACTTGCAATAATTTGACTATGTCAGATGTGAAGTTTCTTTTCTGTTGAGAGAATAGAAAATCTCTGAAATATTTATGTTTAATTTTATAGTTGTAGAGTGAATCTGATCTTACTTCATTTCTGGAAACATTCAGATTTGCATTAAGATGTCCTATCAATATATATAAATTTAAAGCTTACCTGCTCTTATTTTCATTCCAAGGTCTTATATGAAATGCGTGTAGAAGTAAAGGTACTTTTGTTTATGCTGTTATTTGTTCCAAACTATTCTTAAAAGGTTCAACTAATGTGGATCCTGAATTACTGTGTGGTATTGTACTTGTTTAATAATCAAAATAATTTTGAAATCCTACCTAATATATAAGAATATCAATGAAGTTTGGTCTGTTAAGTCTTAATAGTTTTTGTTCACTTGTAGTAGCTAATTTTTCAGGGTCAAGATCTCACTAAAGAAGAAGGGTGCCTGTTCTACAAACAGATTTCTGATTCTTTCCTCAGTCAGGATATGCTAATGCTTATTAAATATAGAGCCATCTCCTTTTTAATTTCTGCAAGCCCACTTTTACAAAATTTAAGAGCATTCTCATTTTTAAAGAAAAGTAAATACTCATTCTAGGAGAGATTAGTGTTTTCTTGGTTAAATCTTTTCTGCCATGGATTTCCTTTGTTATGCTGGGTAAATCCCTTAAATGAGTGCCCAAGGCAAGGAAAAAAAACAACTACTGTGTTCCTTTCCACCTTGTGTTGGACCATGAGATGGTGATGTTGGAAAGTTTTTGCACACAAAGGAGTACAAAGGAAAAGCCCACCTTTCTTTCTGATGTTCCAGTCCCCAATCTCACTGTTTCCTCCCCCAAATAGAAAATATAGGTAATACAACCTCTCCTCTACTAAATATTATCATTCTGATAGTGATAAGCACAAAACACTGCATACTTGATAAGTAAACAAGTAATTCTGGATTCTTAGAAGACCTTGTTACAGTTCTGAAAATGAAGTATAAGGTGAGATATTTCTTTTAAAAAATAAGCAGAAGAAATACTTGCTAAAGTATCTTTCCTGTGGAGGAAAACAACAGATGCTTACACAAGAACAATACAGAAACATATCTACTACATGTTTTGAAATGTCAGTATGTCTTGATGTCTAAGAACTTCACTTTTAAAAGTATTTAACTTCATGACTATAATTTAGCCTCCACGATATATTTTTTTGACTGTGCTTTCCACTTCTATTGCAATGGTAAGAAAGGAGATTTATAATAAAAAAGTAAATATCAGGTTGCTCTTGTCAACTGTTGCAGTGCATACAAAGTGTTCTGGGAAAGGAAAGAATTGCATCTTACTCATACCAATTGTGAGGGACAGTGCTGTAAAAATACATAGGGGGAAGTAGACAATCCCTTCAGTCTTAGAGACCTTGCATACTTTTGCCTCAAACTGTTTCCAGTCACTGTCTTCATAAAATGGAAATTGTTTGATTCTGTTAGAATAGAAAGAATGAAAGTCATAGAAAGGGACACAGCAGATATCGGTACTAATCAGTATTCAGAGGAGGGAAATGGACTCTGAAAAGGAAAAAGAAAATCAACCTGAAGCCCTATTGTTGATGGGAGGCCACCTTGACTCTCTGACAAGTACAAAGGAATCTTTGTGTGATGTGAAATCTCTTCAGAGTATTTCTTCTGAAGCAGTCAATTTGAGAAGAATGAGGGGATGCCAGTCCAAAGATCAAATTGAAAATGAATTATTCGTCTCCCTGCTTGTTAAAATCTTATTATCAATCACAGGTACATCATCTTTAGTTCTTGATTGGTTTGATGAACTGTAAGAGAGCAAACCTCTAACTCTTTTTTTGAACTGTTTTGGTGTTTTTTTGAATTGAGAGAAAGAGATGAGAAGGAGCCACAAGCATATTATGGGATTTCTAAATTTATTTGAAGATGGGTAATACATTTTTCTCGTCAGCCCATGTGGCACAAACCAATGTCTTTCTCTGTTGACATGGGGGCTGGGGGAATGTTGGGGGAAGGAGAGGCACCTAGAAATATACAAACTGTACCTCTTAGAATATATTAGATGTTTAGAATGTATTAGATCTGAAATTGATCTCAGTGTCCTAAATGTCTTATTCCCCTAACATTCTAGATACTGGTTTTGGAACTTGCAACACTGAAGGAGTGGACTAGGAGATGTGCTCTCTCAAGACAGAAAATTATATAGTTTGCAAAATTAACTAAGTGCACAGCAGTGAATTCAGAATCTATCAATGTTTTTCTCACTAACCATCTTCAAATTTGACAGTCAACATTAGTTTTCTTACTTCTGTTGGAAAGTGATAGATGTCTGTACAGATTAGATGTCTGTACAGATAAATAGACTATATAGAGATATCTATTTTGGATACATAGGTATAAATGTATATTTCAAGTTAAAATCCTACAGATAGTTTTGAAAGCACATGTCAGTGCTTCAGACTAATACTGGATGAAAGTCAAGTCTTCATCTATCCCATAGTAGTTTGGCGTATCCCTGAATTTTGCTTCATTGTAACATGCTCTGATAAGGCACAGAGCAGTGCTGCTGCAAAGAATGAATGCACAGGAATGCATATATCTTGCTTGCACATTTTACAATCTTTTTGATATATCAGTTCTGTAGAAATTTGAACTCTGGTAATAAAACTGTAATTCATTCCAATAAAATATTTATTGACTCTTCCTGTGGTTCCTTCATGTATCCTTGTTTAGTTGTCTGATTATTTCTTGTTTAAAGGCCAGCTTGATAATACATACTCCTAAAGAAGAATAAATAGGATATAAGGTGATATCTTGAAAAAGCTGCTTACCATGTTAGTTTGAAAACATTTGTACCTACCCAAAACACAAATCTTACTTCCTTTTCCATTAGATAAATGATACATATCTTAGCTCTTGCAGATCAACTTTACCATAAAAAAATAAAATAATAGAAAAAGAGTACCAAGTACCAGGTGCTTTTGTCTGTTTCTGTTTTGAGACAGTAATGTTATAATTTTCAGGTTTTTTATGCCTCTTGTAAAGCTCTACTGATTCCACTAAAGCATCCTTTACAGGTGTAAGTGTAAGAAGCCACAGTTTTTCTGCACCCATCACTAGTTTTAAATATTTCTGTACTGAGCTCATGATTTTGCATTAAACCTTTATTAGTTTAAAATATCATCATCTCTTTCTTCATCTGATTTCTTCTCAATATTTTTAATGTATCCATGAAACTATTTTCTTCTTACGCTGTGACTGCTGAAGTTAAATGTTAGAGTTGGTCTTACATCCATGTTTCTATAAAATACAAAATGGTTATGCAGAACATGCCAGTCTCATTTAAATGGCAGTGGGGAACTGGCCAGCATGTTCACCTTCTCCACTCAAGGACTAGTCTTCTGCTTTAATACAGAGACTGGTCCACAAGAGACCAGAAGCCTTTGCATATAACCAGTTTTGTTTGTTCATTTATGTATGGCTTACATGAGTTTGTGTTACAAATTAATAGCTGACTTGTACCTCCTAAGTTATTACTTGGTACTTGAAAATATTGATTTGTTTCATGCTATTTCTATTTAGGTGTTTAGGTCTTACATAGGCTTTCAAGAAAGGTTGTCTATAAGTATCAAGGTTCAAATATTAAAAAAAAAAAAGCATCTAAAACCCCACAACTTCATCTAGCAATAAAATTGAGTGGCTGGTTAATCAACAGAATCTCAAAATCAATATAAGAGGAATATGTAACCTTGACAATCATAAAGTCAACTCAACCGAAACACAAACAAAAAAAATTACAAAACCTTTCTCAGCAAGTCAAGAAAGAGGAGGAAACAGACCTACAGTTTAGAGAAATCTAAGATTTAATTCATACTGCCATCTTTTTGTTCAGTTGATATCCAAAATTATGGAGCTTAACCAGTATAATATTTAACCTTTTTCCTTGTGTATCTCTGTTTTTAAACTTTTTTTCAGATTGTATTTATGCAACTTTTGTCTAAGTGTTTGAAAGACACAGTGTTAGATCTAAAGTACTTGTGAAATAAAATAAAAACAACAACAAACAAACATACAACAAATCGCATAGATTACCTAAAATACAAGAAGAAACAGAGGATGGAAGTGGCAGGTGTGGAAAACAGTGTAATGTTTTAATCTCGTTTGACATATTCAGCAGACTCTTTTGCTGACTCTGGTTTTCATCAGTGCTCACCCAGGAGTTATATTAGCTTAGTTGCTGCAGTCACAGTAGCAGGCCAAGTCTTCTACAATACAGAAAATATATTACAGGAGCCTCTGCATATGAATAATGTAAAAGGTTTGAGTGGTTCAATGAGGAGGAAAAAAAGCAATGCAAATGGATTCTTCTACTTACAGGTTTCAGGGTTCATTTCTAAAGATTTCACCCTAACAAATTGGTTGCATTTAAAAGTCTAATAAAACTTAAAGCTCTGTTACCACACTGCATCTGCTCTTGGTACAATGGTTTATTTTAAAGCATTTAAACTGCGCCTGTCAAGTAAATTACATACGCGAGAAATACAACCTACAAGTACATTGAATTGTATATAGTCTAAGCTACTTTGAATTTTAGCCACTGTGATATGTGGTACATCAGAAACTTTATAATGAAAAATGTCCATTTCCTGATGAAATGTTCACATTCCTTAGCACTCTGGTTTCAATGTGTCCTCTCACTCTGAAATCATTGGAAGGAAGGCATTGATTCTCATTGATTCTTTCTTTCTTCTTTTCTTTGGATCTCTGCATTCTTTCTTGGCATGTGGGATGTCAGTCTTCATATTGATTTATTTTTTCTTTTGGTACCTGGAGAGAAAAGGGAAGTCTCATAGACAAAATAATGGAAAATATTTATTCTTTTAAGAGATTATACTTAAAGGCTGTGTTTATATAGCCCAGCAGCAGAGTGGATTTAAAACTCTTGTTTCTTTATCAGACTATGCATGAAGACACTGATCTGCTTTAGTGTAGTACACAGTATCATTCAAAAATATGGTACTTTGGCATTCAGCTATTGCCAGAAAGCCCAGATGTTGCTTCACAGTAGTTATCAAATTACTTTAGAATTTCTTAAGATTGCTGAAGTATCATAAATAAATATTTCATGTACAATATTAATTTCACTATGAGTCTTACTGCGATATGGGAAGCTAGCATGCACAGTGCAATGAGTTCTTTCAACAGGTAATAAAGGAACAAGGAGAAAACAAACAGCAAAAGGGTAATTTTGGGGACCAAAACTAGGTCTTCTGCATATCATATCACATCACACGTTGACTTGAATACCTAACTTCATTTTGGTATCTCTGCATGGTTGCTCTTGTAACAGAAGACCAAAATCACATTCATAAAGGTATCATGGCATTCCAGAATTCTGTCTCTGGGGTTTTACTCTAAGCTACTATACTAAAAAGCATGAGCCTGAATAAAATAATCAATTTACAGAGCTTAAAGGCTATAAGAGAATAAGAATTCTCTTAGATATTAAAAGGCTACAGAGGTATTGGTACTAGAATGGCGTGAATGCATGTGATGAAAACATGCAGCTGAGGCAACAGTAAGAAACAACAATTTAAGCCTAAACCAAAATGAGCATAAAGAAATCCTATAGGCTGTAGGTAACATCCTGAACCTGTTGCTATGACTTTCCTACTCCCTTATAGAAAAGAACACAGTGTTGAAGAACTTGCTTTCCTGTTCTTTTACAATAAAGATAAACAATACTGGTTTAATGATGCATTTTAGTGTTGAGTTTCTTAAGCCTACTGTTTTTAAATGGCCAAATGGCAGGTGTTTTTGAGAAGTAATTGACAAGTTTAATCTGATGTGGTTAGACTGAAGATCAAAAGCAGTACTCAATAATGTGGTAAAATAAAAAGGCCAGGCTCCAGTTTATCCCAAAAGGGATCTATGAAGATATCTGAAGATACCAAGATGCAAGTCTTTACTTGATCAGATGTTTTACTTTTTTTAAACAAAGTATTGAAGAGGAAGGATTTTAGGTACTTTGAGCACTCCTAGAAAATAGCAAAGTTCTTTGTGATTGATTTCTTTTAAACTCATACAAAAGGCATGAGATGTGGGAAAGTTAAGAACTCCATGCTTTAGCCATTTTTCAGATAACAACACTGACTTCTCTCTTGTATCCCAGAACAGTGGTAAAATCATCAGATTCCATATACATGTCTCTCTAAGTCTGTGAGAGCTCCTAGACTGCAGAGTAAGGATTGTTTTGGACTAGATCTCTTCCAAAGTCTCCACAGAGTCAAAATCCTTTGTGCTTATTGCTAATTGCAGATACTTCACTTGTTTTCAGAATGGCCATATGTCTTTTTCTTCTTTGCTTTATCCACTGCCTTAATCTCTCACTTTGGGATTAGGTCTAAAATTGTTAGAGTATCACCATGTCATTTTATTTGTCCCATGTTTGTTGTTTGAATTTTCTTTGGCATCTTTTTTTTTTCTACTCAGTCTTAGTTTAGTAGTCTAACTGCATGTCAAGGATCATGCAGCTAGTAAAACATATAATTTGTCTCCTATCACTTACCTGTATCATTTGACAAAATGAAGAATTTTTTCTTCAGATTGGACAACCTTCCTATTAGTTTCAAGAGGCATGAATTTGATTAAGACAAACAGTAATTAAGATTAATAGTCTTTCTTTCCTCATCACTTCAATTGAATGAAAAGATGGTTACTGATTTTTCCTCTCCCCCCCCCCCCCCC
>VYXB01000609.1:84045-320716 GCA_013397135.1 Pachyramphus minor
TGTTTCATATAATGGAAAATGTAATATTGGTAATAAAAGGCAAAATAAATGGGAAAGTACTCACACCTGTGTTTGTATGAAGAGCTTAATGAAGGTGGAAGCCTCATTATTGATAAAATTCAATTGATTTTTATTTTATAAAAATGCCTTTTTTGTGTAGCATAACTGCAGCTTTAATTTTTTTTGTTTGTTTGTTTTTGAGACATCAGGCTTATTGAAAGTTATCTATACTTACTGCTCTCAAGAAACTGCTAATTAAGAAGACAGTATGACCCTTTTATTCAAGTCTAAATTATGCTCTGTTAACAGGAATTCTTCCCTCATGAGGTTCACCTGTATTAATCTAAGATCCAAGACTGGTTCATTTTGCTAACAAGAGGAGGCAGGAATTGCATCTTTTTGGACCATAATCTGACACAGGTAAACTGATAAACAATATTTAAGGGACAACTTTTACTTCAGCAATTTAATGCATTTCCTTTTTTTCTTACAAATAGCACTCTCTTGTATTCTGTGCTCTATAACTCAGCTGTCATTGCATACTGAGAAAACAAGCTGTAACAATTTTTTAATGTAGAGGAAGTTGTTAGGTTTTTAGTGTTGTCAGAAATCTTGACTATATAAAAAGCAAAACAATCTAGAGAGTAGAAGATGGGAGCTTTTTAAATGGCTTTTTTAAAATTGATTTTTACTTTTGAAAGTGAATTTATTGTAGGATCCAATTCTGTTTTGTACATGAAACTTCAAAGGATCACTCCTTTGTATTGTAAGCGGGCAGTATGAGAGCCTGGATCTTGACTTGCTTTAATCTTTTTCTAAAGATTGTTATCAGCTCTTTATGACTACAGGTTTTACAAATACACAATAAAGTCAACAGTAAGTATATGTGTGTACAAGGGTGTGTTAGAACACACACACTTGTGGTTCCAAGATGCATCATCCTTACATAATGTATGGAAGATAGTTTAAGATGCAATGGTTTTGGAAGATCTTTACCCTTTGGTGAATTTAATTAGAAGGCAGAAACATTAAAATACTAGAGAATACATTTAATTCCCTTTATAGCTGTCCCCAATGTCCTTTACTATCCTCAGCCACTTGCAAAATTGAAAATCTGAAAACCTTCATTTGTGGTTTTTCTTCAGGAAGAGTAGTTATGAATTGTCCATAACTACTTAACTGCTCATTAGCCTGAGCTCTTGAACTTCATTAGAATGCTTCCTTAACATTTCATTAAAAAATCAAAGAAGAAATGAGAGATTAATGAAAAAAATAACATGATTTTAAAACATTAATATCTGTTGAGACCAATGTTTACACTATATTAAAGGGGAAAGACAAGATGGTATACAGTCATAGTGCATCAAGGGGTTGACAAAGGAGAAATAAGGGGAGAAAAGTATTTGATATGTGAGAAAAAAGAGGTTCAGGAAAAAAATTATATGTATACCGAGTTATATAGTTTTAGAAAAAAAATGACACAACAAGAGCAATGTCAAACCAAGAGAAGAGAGCAGAAATTATCCAAACTTACAGTACTTTCAGCCAAATACTTAAATGTTGTTGCAAGCAGTTTTGCATAGACAAATGTTTGGGTTTGCCATTTCTTATTTTTTTTTTGTTTTGTTTTGTCTTCATTTTGTCTTTATTTTTCTTTAATGCTTTAAGGTAATAAAGTCTTAAACTTTAATGTTGTTTTTAGAAACTCTGTGTTTTTGTATATATTTGTGTGTTTGCTTTTCAACCATAGTACTGAAACTTTGTGAGATTTTTACTTTTAATCCAGAGAAAAGGGAGATGCTTAAGGAAGATACATCTATTGTCATAATAAGTAATATACCTTCTTATGTTACAATCATCTGAGTTCTAACATATTAAATAACAAGTACATCTGACCTTATATCAAAGTGTCCATCTCATTGGAGTGTTACAGTAAGAAAAATGCACACAGAAATGTTTCTTTTTGCAGTGTTATTCCCTGTCTGACTGTCCAGGGAAAAAGCATATTACCCTCCCGAGACCTTAAAAATATAGATGAGAAAGCTAGAGAAATAAATGTTATTGCAGCAGAACACTGAATGAAAGACTAAAGGGAGGTGGAAAAGTGTGGCATGGTTTTAAAAATAGATTTAGAAAGCATGATTTCATGCCAGCACCATGATTACTGAGAATTGTACTGCTAACAAATTAATTCAGTTTCCCAGGCTGGTTTGAAGGAGGGTTATAGATTTGAAATTTAGTACTTTAAATTTCTCATATAGAAAGATAAGGTAAGGAAAAGACCAAAAATACAAAAAAGAAAAAAAAAAGGCAAACATGCATTTATTTTTTGCACAGATTCAGTGTTGTCTTTGCACTTCTTTTCATTGCCATCATGACTATTTACAGCAAGACTTATCTGAATATTTAGCAGCTCTATTTGTGAAATATGGCATTTTTTCCTATTATATTCTGTACAAGATGGGAGATCAGAGCTATAACCTCTGTCCTGATAATATTATTTTTTCTTTGGTTCTCTCCAGTTACATATCTCGTCTATTCTGCAATTGATTGATGACTGTGTTTCATTGCTTGAATAGATAATTAACTAATGGATGCCTAGATGCTGTACATTTAGGAATTTAGGAATTGCTGAAGAAAGGTTGATTTTGACTTCACAGCATGGCTTCTTTGCTTAACGACAGGTAAACTTCCAAGTGGCATCATAAAATGGCTTCCTGGTTGTATTTGGCTGGCAATAAATATTATTTCTTACTTTGTTGCAATAATTTTTTTGTTAGGTACTAAAAGCTATGTGTGCATGTACAAACGAAATGTAGCTTTAATCCTCTAATATTTAAAAAAAATCACAAGAGAATTATTATATTTAAATATTGCAGGTAAGTAAATAAGTGCTGAACTAGTGACAATGTGACCACTTACTGGAGTTAAGGTATTAGCTCCTCTGAAGAACCTCTTTCCCCTGGAACTCGAGCAATTCACCTTGGACTCCAGTGGCTATTGTGGTCTGATCTGACTTTGAGTTGTGGAGAAGTTACCAGAAGAGGAGCTAGTAGTCCTCCTGTCTGTGTTTGGCAGTGGAGCTATGTCATGGAAGAAATTAAAGCTTAGCTTTAAGTTTTCCAGATCTTTGGGGAAAGCCTAGAAATATGAGTTCACTCAAGAGCTTGAGCTGTTGATTACTTGCCTTGAAAAATTAATTTAGTTTTTTCTACTTGTATTATACTTGGCTGCAAATCAAGTCCTGGGAGAAAGGTTACATTAACTGGCCTGAAACTTCTAAAGGTTCGGTTTTGAAAAACTTACGCTCTACCAAATCTAAAATCCAACTTGAAGTATTTTAATTTTTAAGCTCTTTCCAATGATGTTTCAGACTTCTATACTCTTATTTGACCAATGTGAGAGGACCTAACTACAAAAATCTATTAATTCAATTAAAAATAAATATAGAAAGGATGGGATCAGGAACTTGAAATAAATTACTTAAATATTATTCTGTTGTGAAATATCACAGATATTTACAGATTTTCTGCTTGTAAACTGAAAACTTCAGGGTTTTTTTCACATTCAAAGATGCTTAGATGTAAAAGACACAGCTTTATTTCATGCTCTTCCTCCTGAAGAGCAGTGTTTGTGCTCTTTTTCACTTTACATAACTTCAGTGAATACAGTAAAGCACAATAGAATGTAAGTTTCGGTGATCTCTAGACTGGGGGTTCCACTCAAAATCCAGTATGCCATATCAAATTCATTAAATAATAATGGTAGTGAGGCTGACCTAGTTAACTCAGGTTTTGTCCTGCAAAAAATAGCTATATTTGATTTATTTTTTTAAATTAACTTATACTGAACAAGTGTAAATGTTCCTCAATACAATCTATTTACAATTGCTCTGGTACTCTAGGATATTTTCAGCTATCTTTTCTGGTTTTCTATCTAAATCATTCTCTGCAGATGTAATAAACACTGTCTGTTAAACACTGTCTGCAGAGTAGAATCTGCCCAGTACCTATGTTCTTGTTCTATCACCACTTCTTTTATTGGAAACCTTGCCAGGTGCCTGCAGACAGAGAAAGAGCTGGAAACTTTTGCAAAGGTGAAAAGAGGATAAGATATGAGAAGAAGAGAGGAACTGGAGGAGATAAGATTGAAAGTAAGTGAGCAAAGAGGAGAGAATAAAAGGAGACTCAGCTCTCTTTTTTTTTATGGTAGATTTAGGGTGTTAAATGTGTTGGGGTCTTCTTAGCAGTTTGGATCTGTTCAGTCTGAAGGTTCTCAGAATTATAACACATTCCTGGAAATCATAGACATAGGAATGGAAATATCCTGTAAATATCTGTCAATATTCTCTAAAACAATTATCATTCAAAATACAGAGCTCTCAGAAAACAAAACAAAACAGATATTGTCATTATAAAAAATGATGCGTTTGACTGCATCAGTCAAAGGATGGCTCTCCATGCCACAACAAAAGCCCAGACTGATGCTGAATACTGCCTTGGTCAGCAGGTGTAAGGAAATGGCCTTAAAAGAGATAATTTCCCAGCCTCCAGATATTCAACTCTGGGGACTTTCAAGCGACATATCCGTATTTGTGCATTTGAAACCCTTAGTGCATTTATAATCTTCCATTTTTCTTTACGATTTAGACTCTAGCTTTTCAAAACCAACTGATTTTCTGAGTGATTTATTTTGAATGCACTTTTAATATATGTAAACTGTCAAGTTTAAGATTCCACTCTTCAGAGGAATCCTTAAGTCAGAAGAAAGAATATTACAGAAATTACTTTAATATGTATTTTAATGTTTTTTATGAATTTTAATTTATAATACGCCACTGAATATTTTTCTGTTTCATTATAAGAAGCCCATTACAATAATTCTACATGATGTTATATCATTAATGAAACCAAATTAGCTCCTTCTAGTATTTACAAATATCCTGAAACCAAGAGATATTGTTAATATTATGTAGCCTGTTTGAAGCTGTCAGTCAAGATAGAAATCTTTATTGCTAGACTATTTGAGAGGAGCAATAGACTAACCCTGTGAGTTTTGTCTCCATGTTTAAGATTTCTAGTGCTATGTTAGGTGTTCGTTTTAAAAATATCCTGTTTGTGTGCAGGCATAGCATATGAAACATGAAGGAAGTTCCAGATGGATCTAGAAAGACAAAAGAGAGCTTTTAGAGATATTGATACAGAAAAGTATAACAGTACAGACCTTCAGTGTGTCAGATGTAGAAATATATGACTTTCACAACAACCTTTTGTTAAGACTGACTTTCATCTGTTTTTCTCTCTACTAACCAATTCTGTAAAATTTGTACGTTGCTTTCTAAATCCCTCTATTACTTTATTTTTTCTACATTATTAGTCTAATGTTAGAGGTTCTGGTTGATAGTTTTTAATTCTTCCTCAAAAGGAAAAGTAAAATTGAAAGTTTTTCTATTTGACTCATATTTGACTATTTGGCTGAAAGATCAGTAGAAAAACCTAGCTCTGTGAAAATTTTATAACTATATGGGTGGGTAGCAGTATTTTACCTGTTCAGGAAATATTTGCAGTGTAGGGTTCTTTAATTATTATCTTTTTTCTCTTCTAATAGAATATTCCACTTCAAAACTCAGAAGGGACCCACAGGAAAGGAGAGCACTGACTTGGACAGAATTTTTCTCTTTGTAAGTAGTTAGTCTTTATTTTTAGGGTTTTTTCTCACTTCAGATAAAGTATGTCTGTGTGTGTACTTCAACCATCTTTTTACAATAACTACTTTTAACCGTGTCATAACAAGATGGTATCCATTTATGTGTGTTAGTTTGACTATGATTCCTTTTACAATTGCTCTCTAAATGGGAAGAAATGAAGGTTCAATAAAATATCATCCCTGACTTTGAGAGGAGGTTGAAAGAGAACTGAAATGACACTGAAATCACCCAAATGGAAAAGGGAATATTCCTAAATCTACCCATGACAGTAGAACTGATAAACTAAACTAGATGTGATTCATGGTGCTTAAATACAGGAGCTGACATTCTCTTTCTGAGCATCAGTCTGTCTCATAGCACTGGGACTTACAACTTCAATACTGCATGCAAAGAGAGATGATGAAGGAAGAAACTGTATCACTGCAAAACAAAACAAACAAATAGACAAAACAAAACCCAAACCCAAACAAGAACCTATATTCCCCAAAAAATCCCACTTCCCCAAAGAAAAACCACAAAACACCACCAAAAGACACCAACAACCAAAATGTATAGTGTTTCAGTCCAGGTTCAGGATACTTTTTTGTCTTATTTAATTCAAATTTTTTCTTGTTTTATTTGTTCTGTATTCTCTATATTTGCTCTTTAGCCTCTATTCTCAAAGTTTAGAACCAGCACTGACAATGGAATATCTGAGGACTCTACCTGTGCTTACTTTAAATGCTGCTAGTATTTTGTTGTAAAGTATATACATTTCTACCAAAAAAAATACTTTATGCTGCTATGCTCTTGAACGAACTCTCTGTTTTTTCCTCACTTTCTGGTAGATAAATGTGCTGTGCTCAAAAAGGGCAGGACAATTTCCATTTGATTTTCCTGAAGTGAATGTGCAGGTGTAGCCCTGAGGGATCTAATCTTTGTGGTTAACTAGTATAGGGGAAAAATGAGGCAGAAAATTGTGACCCCACAGCTAAAAGGAAATAATCCTTAGAAATAAAAGCCAGCCATACTTCTTGCCTACTAGTGGCATTGCATAGTAGTTCTTTGCTATTGACCTGTAACAAAACTACTTGTGGTAAATTTGTGCAAGAGGAAAGGATGAGAGTCATGAAGAGTAACTGTTCTAACTGTTGGAACTCACCGCATTGAATCGATTTGTGTCATTGAGATATGGTTTGATGCAACATGGAGTGTGAACACCTAGCTGATCCCTCCCAGGAAGAACTTGTTTTAAGACAGTCAAAACAAGCACCAAGTTTTGTCCATTTTAATCTCTGATTAAAGAGACCATTAAGTATCTTTCTTTATATTAGATGACATGAAGCTGTTCTGTGTGGTGGAAGACGTGGGAGCAGTAATGCATAGACAACTTGGCAGAGGCTTTTTTTTGTTTCACATAGACTATCAAGTGGTAACCACTGTAAAACACTTCTGATTTTGAACACAAATTTGTTTTTTCTCTCAAGGATTTGGTCATTATTTCATCTAGCTTGTTGCCTCAGCTTCATCAGATCTGCAGTTTGTACATGTTCTGCAACTGACAGATTCATAAAAGATTATTAAATTGAACATGCTTGAAAGAAGCCACTAACAAGTGTTCCATTAGCTAATCATTAGCATGCTTGCTGTAAACTATCCTTAGACTGAATAAATAAGTTAAAAGAGAAGGCAGTAATGCAACCAGAGAAAAGACACACTTGAGATGGCGAGAGAGGGAGAACCTACTGCTAACTAATGGTCATAAAAATAGAAGTTTGACTGCAATTCCTTGTTGGTTTTTG
Organism: Pachyramphus minor; assembly: GCA_013397135.1. NCBI lineage: Eukaryota > Metazoa > Chordata > Aves > Passeriformes > Tyrannidae > Pachyramphus > Pachyramphus minor. The sequence goes on from VYXB01000609.1 coordinate 91,534, forward strand.
CTCTGACTCAAAAAGCCAAACAAACAAACAAGAAACAACAAAACACCCACAAGTTCCTAGGAAGTAGACAATATTCCTAAACAATTCTGTTTTAGCCTAGAAAAATAAAATAAAAAAAAATTGAAAAGTGACTTAAAAAGGCCTTTTGCATGGGACAATGCTATACAAAGAAAAGATTTCTTCACTCTGGTAAAAACAATACAGGAAATAATGTGTATTGAGTTCTGCCAGATTTCTGTCTGCATAGTAAAAAAAAACCAAAATCAGACCTAACGAGTATTTAATTGCTGTTCTTTCCAGAAGGAAAAATAAAAAATGAAAGTGGAAATTCAGTTTGGTTTCTGCTGCAAGATCATATCATATACTGTTGACAAAAGAATAATGTCTAAATTTGAGCTAGTCATTGGTTTGGCAGAGATACTTGTCATTTGAGAGAAAGCAAAACAAAAGTGACTAGATTATATTGTTACTAGGTAGTAAAGGTGTTGTGGTTTTATTTGTAATTAGGGTGAAAGCTGAGAAAGTGCACCGTTCTGGTATATGTGTGGGGGTTTGCCATATTTTTAACAGAAAACCTTTACTGCTCTGATGTTTTCTTGCCTCTTGACAATGCCACAATACAGCTAATGTTGTCCTCAAGGCCACAAACAGAAGAAAGGAGTAAGTACTGCTGCAGATGTACAGTAAAAATTCAGAATTTTTTTTGTTAATACCGTGTAGAATCTAATTGAACAGTCCTTTCACCTCAAATGGTCTGCACAGAGAGTATGTGTCCACGCAGGATGAGGTGAAGAAGCAATACATACTAAAGTGGTAAGAGCACTGGAATGCAAAGCCAAGGATTTTAATATAAATGCAAATTGGCCATAAAATGATCTGTGTATGGATGGTATATAGTTGCAGAATTTAAGTGTTGCTTGCTATATTTCTTGAGGACATTGAGATAAGTATTGCTCTGTTGAAATTAGGTAAGCATATCTAGGGCATGATTGTGGATTTTAAACCTGACAGGATGCTTTAATTGATTGTGCCCTTTCTCTAAGCAGGACTTCTGCAGGTGCTAGCAGAACACAGGCCATTTTGATATGACTTTTCCTGTACAATACATTTATCCCTTTCCTACAAGGCCCATTTGGGACTACAGTAATTCTACTTTAAAAGAACATTGGAGCACAGCAATAACCAAAGGAAGTTTCAGAGGCTATCATTGAGAAAGTTGTGTTCACCAAATGGAAGATAAATTGAAAAGTACCATTGCAATATCAAATGAGATGGCATGAAATGGACTTACATACTGCATTCTTAGGAAGTGAACAATGAAAAGATACATCCACTATTCTCTTAAAACACTTGTAGTATTACTTTGTCCCACAGTAATGCAATATGTTGTGTTTTGCCTTCCTTGTCAGGTGGGATCTGGAGAATAGAGTTTCCTAATCCATTGGAGTTGAAGAAAATTCTGTGTTTGTACATCAATGTATTTTACTGATTTTTATTTTTAACTAACTTAATAAAAAAAATCTTAAAATTATTCTACACTTTTAAGAAGAATTCTATTGAGATATATGAAAAGGAAAAGAAATATAAACCCAAACCATGGTGAGAACAAGATAGTGTGCTCTATATCAATATTTTTTTTTCTTGGATAGAGATGGAGTCTTCAGTTTTATAGATACATGACCTAAATCTTTAACTTATGGAGGTTTGCACAAAATTTGCATTTGAACAGAAAAACATGCCTGCATTCAAATAAAACTAAATATTATCATCAAACTCTGCAAATTGCATGAAAATTCTGCTTTATTGACTTTGTGGCTTAGAACCATTTGTAAAAACTATAAAATTTAAGCTTTATTCTAGGTGAATAAAGGGAGGAGCTTTGTAAGTTCCAGTGGAGTGAATGCTAGTAGAAACCGTATTAGTTTTGAAACTAAAGAGAAATTCAGCAAAAGTCTTTATTCTACAGGTGTTGAATAAATAGATATCATCACTGCTGCACAAACATCCCAGCTTAACTCGGCTGTCTTTTAGTCATGCTGACATAACTTAATGCTACTAGTAGTGACCAGTGTTGCTCATGTGAACTTGGGAACCTAACATCAAACCTACTTGAACTTAAATAAATACATAAAATAAATGTACGGTCAAATATATATATATATATGTGTAGAAATGTAAGACTCTTCTCCCAGGAATGCATAAAATAACTTTTTCAACAGCTAACCCTGAAGATTACTAGGCTTTTTATCCATGGAAAGATAACTGCTGCATGATGAATGTTTCCCTTACTGTTCCTAGTTTCTGAATTTCTCTGTAGGAAAAGAGAAGTGCTTATATACTTAAATCACTTGCTCTATGTTTTAGAAATTGCTATGGAAGAATGGATTCATTAGTGAGTTGCATAGGAAGATGCATACATGCAAGACAGCACTAAAGCAAATTTAGTACCAAGGATAACTTGAGACAGGGAAAAAGGAAGTGGTAGTCATTCAGAGCAATAACTTCTTGGGATGAAGGACAGGAGAAAGAAAGAAAGAGGAAGATGGATGACTTCTTTGAGTCTAGATGCTGCTATCAGGAGATTTATCCCACTCTTGGTTATACCATTCATCAGTGTCAAACTGGTGACTAGTGGTGCTTATTGCTAATAGCTATTGATCAGTAGAACTGACAACAGATTAATAACTGGACATGATTGCATGGCTCCAGACAAATGAAAACATCACACCTCTCCTTCTCCCTTGTCTTCTAGTCTGGAGGCCATCTTTGTATTCTGCAGTAAGTCTGATAGAATGGTAAACCTAACCCTGGTTTAACACAAGATAACCATTTTAAATTAAACAAAATTATTTAAATTAAACTGCTATATGCTTAGTAAATTCACAGTTGTTCTGTTCCTAGTAACAAGACAATTTAACTCTCCCCATAAATAATAATAATAATAATAATAATAATAATAATAATAAAAAGAACCATGAATAATTTCAGGGATTCTTTCAACACCTTCTTTCTGGACAGGGTTACTTACACTGACCACTATAAAAATCACATTGCCACAAACTCCAATGTATAGTAATGTTGTCTACTTTGGTGCTGTGTTTTCACAAATGTACACACACACATACACACGCACATCAAAGTGAGAAGAAAACAAGGTAAAATAGTCCATAGAGATCTGACCCAGAATTATTATTTTGTACTCAGACAGTGAATGTATTTATTTTCATTAATTGATTTATCCAGTAAATCTGTTAGCCTCAACTTCATGGGGTGTTTGGAATTAAGACACCTAAAATCAAATCTTTATGTTCAGGTAGACTTGATCCTTTCCTTCCTGTCAGATGGACAGAAAACAAGTTGTAATAGCAAAAACTGTTTCTCCAATACAGAGATAGAAAACTGTGCAATTTCAACATTGAATCTGGGACTAGTAGTTTTTAGTCTGTGATGTGACAAAGATGATGTTGTATAGAAATAGGTAATGAGTCAGTGATTTTGTAGACTGACTTCTGTTGGGATGTTAATTTCAGATGTAGTTGAGAACTTTCTGTGTTTTTCTCGAGACCTATTTCAGTCTGTTCAGGCTAAGCAGCCACTTTGTAGTGTCCATGGACATTTGAATCTCTTGTGAAAACGCTCTAAATTAGTTATCCACCTATGTGTGTACAAGTAGGTTAAGCTGTTCCTTCTAAAGTACATTCCCTTGTACACATTTAGAGTAAAGGCTTCATCTGACGTTCTTCTGGCAAAATATATAAAACTAACCTCTTAAGGACTTTTGAACAACTAGTCTTAAAAGAACAGCACATCTTCTTCTCCCTCAGAAAAGAAAAAGAAAGCATATCTGTAGTAGTTTAATACATTCTGTGCTTCTTCTCAATGCTTTCCTGATTCTCCAACAGGATTTCAACTTTTCACATTATCCAATCTTTCTTTTAATAAGCTGTTTATTGTAATATTGAAAAAGTTCCAAACACTACGTTTGTTTTGCCTTTTCATTTATTTTTTTTGTAATGGTCTTGCATGCTGCTGTTCATATTCTCTTCAGTCTGCCTTCAGTAACAGCAGCAGTCTTGTTCCAGCTACTGTTGAACTACTTCACAGGAGTTCTAATATGAACTGCGAGACCAAACCATATTTCTAAATCTGACTCTTCCCTCTTGAACTTACAGATTATTATTCTGTACTCAGATGGTGAATATATTTATTTTCATTAATTGATTTATCCAACAAATCTGTTAGCCATATCTTCATGGGGCATTTGGAATTAAGACACCTAAAATCAAGTCTCTATGTTCAAGCACCTGGCGTACTTCTATGTGTATTAGGCATGTCAGTTCCCATTATACCTGTTTAGGTGTACGAGGTAACATCACCTCATGCTTTTACTTCAGAATGAACTTTCCATAGACCCCGTGTTTGATCTTCCAGCTACATACAGATGTCTTGGATACACCTAAACATTACACAATTCTTATAGACCACCATATTTATGCAACTAGTGGTCTAGGTTTGTCCAAAATTGGCTTTGTAGGATCTCAGAAACCTTCTTCAGATATAAGGTCTGGGAAAATCTCAATGAACTCCTGTCTTGGCTCTTACAATGTTGTTCAGGCACTCAGTATTCACAATAAGGATCTAGAAAACTGAGTAAGAGGATGTTTGATGGAGGTTTAAAAAAAAAAAAAGCGGCAAAAATTGTTATGGCTAGCTTCAGAAAAGTAATATTGCCTGATATATTAGACATGATTGACTTGAAAGGTAAGCTAGCCCTAGTATGAAATAGTTCACAATTTCAGGGTCATTGATTTTACAGAGAATCAGAGAATGGTTGGGTTGAAAGGACCTCTGGAGCTCATCTAGTCTAACCACCCTGCTAAAGCAGGTTCACCTAGAGCAGGTTGCTCCTGAATATCTCCAAGAAAAAGAGATTCCAGAACTTCTCTGGGAAACCTGTTCCAGTGCTCAGTCACCCTCACAGTAAAGAATCTTAATCCTCATATTCAGATGGAACTTCCTGTATTTCAGATTGTGCCGGTTGCCCATTATCCTGTCACTGGACACCACTGAAAAGAGTCTTGCTCCATCCTGTTGATATCCACCCTTAAGATATTTTTATGCATTGATAAGATCCCCTCTCAGTCATCTCTTCACCAGGTAAACAGCCCTCTCAACCTTTCCTTATAAGAGAGCTGCTACCCTAATCAACTTTGTAACCCTTCACTGGACCTCCTCCAGGAGCTTCAGTCTCTCTTGTACTGGGGAGCCCAGAACTGGACATATTACTCAAGATATGGCCTCACCAGGGCTGAGTAGAGGAGCAGCATCATCTCTCTCGACCTGCTGGCAATGCGCTTTCTTACATACCCCAGGATTCCATTGGCCACCTTGGCCACAAGGTCACACTGCTGGCTCATGGACAGCTTGTCAGCCACAAGGACCCCCAGGGTGCTTTTCCACAGAGTTGGTCCCCAGCAGGTCAGCCCCCAGCCTGAACTGGTGCCTGGGGTTATTATTCCCCATGTGCAGGACCCTGCATTTGCCCTTGCTGATGTTTATTAGGTTCCTTTCTGTCCATCTCTCCAGCCTGTCTGGGTCTCACTGAATGGCAGCACAGCCTACAGGTATATCAGACATTCTTCTCAGTTTTCTATCTTCAGCAAACTTGCTGAAGGGACACACTTAAATATCACACTTAAAATATCATAATATAAGCACTATCTCTTAATTTATCATAATTCAGCTATGTTTCATTAATTTTTTAATTACAGAATAAGGATAATTTCTTAATTACTGAATAAGAAGAAAAGCCTTTTCAGCCACAATGGGCCTGTGTTCTAGTTTCTTCTTCCTTTCTAATTAAGAAATAAATAATTCAGCCAGAGTTTTACAAAACACTTGAAAGCTTTATTCCCTTGTAATTGGTTTAACAGACAGCAGAAATGCACTCTGGGTGTTCTATTGCCATCAAACATTGCTGCTTTCTTTTTAATGTCCCAATGAAAATGTTGGATAATGAGTCACCAAAACCGAATAGAGCAAGTTATTTGTGGAGTCAGAAGGGAAGGGGATGAAGGACTTGAACAAAGAACTGACAGTGCTGTGAGTTAGTGAGGAATAAATATTAATCAAATACGTGTTGTTCCCTGCAGTCTGATATCTTTTCTGAAAAACAAAAAAAGTTACTTGTAAAAATGAAATTAAGTGGATCTAAACTATGTTATGAATTGCCATTCCCCATTGAGGATAATTAACTAGGAAATGAAGACGAAATCATGAGGTACTCAATGAGTTTTATAAGAGGGTTTCAGCTTAGGTTTTGGTTCACACTCCTTTCTAGCATGAACATTTTCAGGCAATACATTAAGTTGCAACACAATAGTTCTTGGAAAGAAATTGTTTTGTACTTCTGGTGCCTATTTTCACATTTTTCTCACACTTGCTATCAAATCTTAGTCAAACATAAATCAGCATAAATCCTGGGTGATTAATCTCTTGTTTGTGGATTGGATGAAAGTAATAAAAATCCATATTTCACAGGCTTTCTCTTGTATCTCTCAGTGCTTCCAGATTCTCGTGCAGAACTTATAGAAGCATGTGGACATCAGTGTGGTTTGGTGTCTCAACTGGGGAACCCAGTGATCAAGTGGCAATATTAGTAGCTGAGGATCAAATTAAAAAGGGTTGGTTTACTTGTTTTGGGGTTATTTTTATTCTTTGCCATTCTGAGATCAGGTTTGTGTTCTGCTTAAGGCAACATGAATTCAGAGTGTAAGACAGGCAGCTAGAATATGGCATAGTACGTTCTAGATAAGCTTGCAATAGCAATACCTCTGGCAGATGTAGAAGTGAAGCTCTGTCAACTCAGATAGAAGCAGAACTGAGTGAAATGGAAAAGAACATATGTGATTTGACAGTACTAAAAATCCCAAAGGTTTCTTAGTCACTGTGGTATCACCTCTTGTTTTTTATTTTCATTGTAATTTTCTTTTTTAACAAGAAATATTTGGATTTCTTCTTTTTTGTATACTCCCTGTTTCCAAAGAGATTCTATATTGCAACAGCAGGACACCATGACCCAGTTTGGGAGGAGGGGGTCACAGTGTCAGTCATGACTTTTAAGTTTACAGAATAATAATGACAGTGACTTCTGAGCATACGAAATATTCATTCTATACCAGAGTATCACTGAACTAATGAAAGACTCAGTAGTAAGGGAATACTGTGGCAAAATAACAAAATCCGTGCCATGGGCATATTTCTCCCATTGCCTTCAGTATGTCTTGGATGTCCATCAGAGTAAACAATCAGGGAGCTCTGACATCTTCCAGGTCCTGAGCTAGTCATGGAATTGAGATATGTTTGACCTTGAATAATCTCATCCTGTGCTAATAACAAAAACAACAACAAAAAAAATTCAAACATCCACAGAAAACTTCTCCAGGGACGTTTTGATTAATTCTTCTTTATAAAGAACTTCCAGATAAATCTTCAAAACCTACTGCAATTTTCTTATATGCTTTAAGAATACTGACTTTGACAGAAACATTTGGTACAAGAGAAGGCTTAAGGCTCCAGCAGTCACTTATAATCCTTTAGACGTGGTACAACTAAACAAGAGCAATATTCATTCCTTTGATAGCTGAAATCTGTATATACCAGCTAAAATATATTACATATATACCTGCTAATGTTTTTGAGTGTGAAGAATATGGACAGAAGTGGTTTCAGACTTCTTTATGGGGAATAACTCTGTTCCTCAGTGTTTATAGGGTCCATAAAGGAGCTGTAACTGTGCTTTCTCTTACCTTCAGGGACAGATGCAGCTGATCTTCCTGAAGTAACAACATCACTTCTGGATGCAAAAGCTGTAGGAGTCTTCTAACTCTAAGTCTCCTTTGACAGAAGATGAGAGATGCTCTAACTTTTTCTACAGAAAACAGCATGTAGAGATTTTAGAGACAAAATGTGCTTATCATATGCCAAAGTTTATCTTAGATTACAGTTCTTATAGTTAAATAGATGCTTACCTTTTCATATAAGTACCTTTTCTGAGGACTGTCAAAACAAATTAGAAGGTAACAGTACTGAGTTTTTTTATAGACTTGCTACTACACTGCTCATAGTTGCACAATGAGTATCTGCATTCCATGTAGTAAGCAGTCTCTAAAGAAAAGTTAGAAAAGGTCTTCAAAATACTCACAGAAAATATGTCTGCTTAGCATAACTTCACAATATTTTAATAACTGTCTGATGTCGCCATATGACATGAACTGATTAATGTTTTGGTCAACACTCCCTGTGACACAGTTTTGTTTTGGTTTTGAATGCACCCAGAAAATTGTAGGAAGGTGAAGCTCCACAGACTTAATATTGTTAGAAATGCCTGTGTATTTACTGGGAAAGTTTCTGTATGTATGAAAATAGCCTATGGGCTTTAAAGACAAAAACACTCAGACAATAACTTGCTTCCAAGAGAGTGGAGGGTTCCTACTGTATCCTGTTGTTATAAAGGAAGCCACTGAATCAAATGAAGGGCAGAATTGTCAGAGTTAAAAACTGTCTATACTTGCAGGTATGTACAGAGGTAAGGACTGAAAGATAATCTAACATTTGTTGTTACCTGTTACAGGCACTGTGTATGGTAACTGCTTGGCTAGAACACGGTGCTGACAACACCAAGGTCACGAGTTCGATCCCTGTACAGGCCATTCTCTTTAGAGCTGAACTCAATGATCCTTGTGGGTCCCTTCCAACTCTGAATATTGTGTGACTCTGCTTATTTTTATCATTACTAATCATGTATGTGATTTATCACAGTCTGTTTTGTTCACTACAATAACTTGTTTTGTATCAGGTTAGTATTAAATAATTGTGTTAGTAAAGGCATCTTATATAATGAATATTCAATCTTTGCTTATTTCTTCCTTTTGCTGTGGTAAATTATACTCTGAAGAATATCTATCAGTGTGCAATAGGTAAATGATGCATTTATCACTTAGCTACCTATCTTCTTGTTCTTCCTTTAAAATAGACCATTCTCAGCTCAGAGTGTCTCTCTATGGTCTTTTGTGATACAAAATCCCAGATGATCAAATAACTAAAGAACTGAATTAAAAAAAAAAACAAATACTGGTCTATGGGAGAAAAGAAAAATAAGACTGATTAGCTTACTGCTCCGATAACCTACTCGATAGCATAAAAGGAAGAAAACAAAGCATGTGGCCATTCCCTTAAAACTCACTTTCGGTTATTCTGCTTCATAGAAATCTAGGTCCAAATGTCTAAAGAAAGGGTTAGCTGAAAAATGAGGAGGTTGGAGAAGAACCTGGGATACAGCCATTAGTGACATGACAAAAATTGCTTTTGTAGGAATTCTTCCCCTTGAAGCAAGTGAAAAATCGCCATAAAGAAACTTATCTTCTCAAATCAACTTAGGAGGAAAAATGCATTTATAGCTTTTGAGTATTGAACTATATGAAGATAAATCCATCTTATTCATAGTTGAAGATGTTACCCTTGTGCTCTGCATTGTACAGAACAGAAATCTAGGACTTGAGCCCAGTTCAGATCTAAGGTTAATGAAGTAATAGGCTGTTCTGGGATTTTTTCAGGACATTAGTCAGAGGAATGCGGAAGGGAGGAGGGTTAGAAATATCTTTTAAAGGCCTGTTTTTTTCTGTACTGACCTTCCTAGTTATTTTTCAAACTTTTTTTTTTTTTTTTAAATTAGAGGAGTTTTGTAGTGTTGTAGAAGTTGAGCTTTTTCTCGTTGAAAAACCTTTTCTTCTTGGGGCTGTCACTATAATGAAAATGTCTTGTTTGATGCACCTTAAATGTCTGGCCAGTCTGGGGTCTCGTCCCTAAATATTTTAACAATTTAATGGTTGATGCTGCACAGCTTTTCAGTACCACAAAATATGAAATGGCTTTCAGTCAGCTGATGAGTTTGTACTCCAGAGTGGATTGTATATTCAGATGAAGCCCAGACCTTGTGATCTGAACTTTGTATGTCAGGTTCAAGCTCAGTCTTCTTTTAACGTATTTTGTTCATGTATGGACAAAAGAAATTTGGATATTTATTAGTTGTCTCTCAACCAAAGCTCATCTGAAGTTTCTGGTATCCAGCCTTGTCTGTTACTGTCAGGTCAAGCAGGTCAAATGCATTCATTAGAAATTGAAGTGTGCAAGCGTGTACAACATGGAATTTTATATCAACTAAAACCTGATGATAATAGTGTGCAATATTTGTAAATACACATCCACTAAAATGAGGGCAGAATAAAGGTGTTTGGAAAATAGAAGTACTGCATAAATATTTGTAATATATTACAAATGGAATTCATGTGCTCCCTAGTTTAACATTGAGAAGAAACTTTAGTCCTTAGTGGTCAAAAGCTACTCTTACTGCATGTAACATACTGCATTATAACTATTTATGATTGTCACTATACGGAATAGTGTTGCTGTAAAAACACAATTGTCTCCTCTAAGATACTTTTCAGTAAAAATTACTTTATATAAGCATAAATATTTAATACATATATAAATCTTATTTTGTATATATATATAAATATAAAAATATTTATACACCAAATTTCAAACATCTTTGAAAATAATAAATAATAAATACAAATGAAGTCATATCAATAGCTAACACTCCTGGTTTTTTGCTCATTGACTATAATGACATACAAACCTTGAGAAGCAATATGGAGTATCTTCAGGTCTGTAATGACAAATGTGCCTTATGAAAGATTTCTTCCCTTTGCTCTCTAAAACTCTTCATAAATTTTTTTTGCTGTATTTTACATTATGGACACTACTTAAAAACATAAGAAGCTTTATTGTCAGAAGATAAAAGATAGTGGCCCAAAAGTCTGCTCAATAAATGAATTTTACTGATTAGGGCAAATAGTGGGGACTAAGATGTGAATAAATGGGATATTTTCAGTTTACATAAACATGGAAAAAATAGTTAAATTATTAGTAATCTGAATAAACATATTAAACTATGACTCTCAAAGAATCACAAAAAGAGAGCTGGGAGTCTATAAACACAATAAGGGTACTACATTTTCATAAATAATAATTTAAAATTAAATAATAAAGGATGCAATAGTCCTGATCTACAGCTAATCACTTTGGTGTGGAATTGCATATAACTTTATATTTGTGTACTGAGAAAAGAGTTGGACTCTATTTCTTAAACTAAGTAAAGAAAATGTTAATCTCTTCTTTTGACATCAAAAAACAATAGTATGTGCCATACACATCCAAATCTCTCTACTGCTAATTTTTCCAGCATGCTCGTGGATATTTGTCAAAGGTGAAATTTTACATTTATACTGGAAGCTCATTCTACTGTTAAAAAAAAAAACATATTTAAGGAAAGTGGTTTAAATATTTCTCAGAGGATAACAGAGACTTAAAATTTAATGCTAAAAAGAATTATTTAAATACTCCAGTAGAAAGCATGCTCCTTAAGGAGGCGGAACTCGAACAAAAATATGAGTTTAAAGCACTGGGTTTTTTGAATAAATGTTGTGGCATGTCTGTCCAACATCGAGACCTATTTTTACTGGACACAAGCTGTAAAGTACGTAAAGTGTTTTTAACATCCAAAAGCCTGTAGGACAGTCTCTCCCTAGACTTTTCCAAGAGATCATGACAGAAAGAGATGTATGAGTCACAATGCAAACATTCTAGGATTCGTATATATATATATCTATCTATCTATGCATTCCATGGTAAATAACCAAGACAGATTCTTACGAGGTCCTGAGGAATTGTCTGCCCTTCCATATCTTTGAAAGCAATGAGCTTTCTACATGGAAAAACAAATCTAAAAATTAATCAAGATATTTAATTTTACATAGAGAGATAGTTACCCAGAAAAAAAAAATCTTATGATTTAAAGTCATAACTGCTGTATTTAATCTATTTTGACATTTCAACTTCTTGTTGATGGGGGGGAAGACAAATCACAAAGCAGCATTCTTCATGTTTTTCAACTGTCTTCTTTTTTTGACTTGAAGCAAATACTTCTTCAATGTGAAACTTAAAGATGAGTTTGTTTAATGATAAGCCAGCTTTGAAATTCAGTCTTCGATCAGGCTCACATTTGAATAATGGTAAGTAACACATAAATTTGAGAATTAATAGTATGCCTGGTTTCAATCTAGATTAAAAGTTATTAACTAAATAATAAATTTAGTTTAGCTTGTTTTCTCTTTGTCATCTATCCCCCTTCCCAAATCTGTATTGCTTAAATTATATTTCTCCTTTTTGTTGATGTGGGGTTTTTTAATGCAAGAAATCCCCATTTTCCCTCTATAGGGAAATTTTCCTGGTTTAATTTGTTGAATTACCTCTGAGGTACTCTGGATTATAGCTCTAGGTAGGTAAGACCAGTTACCATTCTAGCTAACAGTGCTACAGTGCCAAGAAACAGTGGTAGGAACTTGACAATTATCTGAGTTGCTTTACTGTACAAGAACCTCAAAAGTATTGTTTTATGACTCTGGAGCAGTATAGATCTACTTGCAAAGTTTCTTGCTGGTTGCGACAGTGAATAAAGTATCTCCAGAAACAGACAGTACATCTTAATGGCACATGAACTATAACGCCCTCAAACTATGTAGCTATTTTTCTCTCATGCTCTGATTTCATTGTGTTTTTCCCTCTTAGCTTCCCTATTAGGTCAGTTAGCTCAGTAATCTCATACTGTCAGCGGTCAGTCAGGAAAACATACAAATCAGGATCCTACTAAAACTGAGCTTCTCTTAATACCAATCACTTCTTTCAGTGCTTGATTATTATTCTGTCTGAAAAGTTCTTGTTTTATTATTTGAAACTAATTACTAAATCTTATCTAAACCTGTTATACAGAACTCACAGGTAAATTAATTACTCAGTGCATCTCTTATAGCATAGAATATCTGGTCCTGGAAGTTTGCTGAAAAGCTGCTATTCTGAGGGGTGGCTGCATAAGGAAAACTAAACATTGTTAACCTTTTCAACTTCATGAATCTGACTCACTAAACTAGACTCCTTAGGCTCTCTCTAGATTTATAAATGGTAAGATTCTCAAAGGTGATTTGCTGAAGGATCACAACTTACATTTTCTGAACTACATTTTGCAGGAAACCACCACCCTTATGAAGGCTAGGTGCTCAAGTGAATCTGTGACTTGACAATGTCTGAGTCACTCATATAGTATAAGAACTGGAACTTAAATGCAGTCTGAGAAAGGCAGGGAGGCAAAGAGAATGAAATGGAGAGAAAAGTAATACAAAGTGTGATTGACAGATTGTCACAAAATTTTTTCACAAAAAAATTATTCATTAGAAAGCCAAATTTGTAAGGTCCAGCAAAATGGAAAGGAAAGTGCTTTCAAAACCTGTTTGAACTGTCAGTCTCTGTAACAGAGTCTGTGGAGAGTAAGATCTGCCATGATATTTGCTGGTCTTCCTTAGTATTGTGGCTCTCTTAAAGCAGAAAATTGCTTCCTCAGCAGCTTTCCACATAACACCTCCAAAGGACCAGTCCATTGGGTGATGCAGGTAACAAACATAACTTGCTCCAAGGGGCAATGTGTTAATATGAAGAAAGTATTGCTTGATGTTGAAAAAATCAAAATCATTTCTAATTGTTCAAAGAATGAATTATACATTTGAACATCATCACTTCTTTAAATCTATAAGTTAAAAAGAAATATCCTAACTGGAATTTTCCCCCAGTAAAAAAACACTCTAAGTTGTGCTTATGTAGCTCTCTCTAAATCACAACTATGAAAAAATATTTTTTTTTTAAATGTCAGAAATTACTATTGTTCACAGACTCATTTTTTTGTCTCTTCAATTCAAACTGAAGGCCTCGTGCGTTGATTACTGTTGCTCTGAATGTCTGTAATTTTTCAGCTTTTGTTGTTTAATGAGTAATAGGAACACGTGTAGTCAGGAAAAATAAAGGTCCTTCAAATTTCTTGCATCAGTCTCTTGAAATAGTTTTGCTTAATCTGTTTTCTGTGCAACTGTCTTACACTGCAGGATTGTTTTATAATTACTTTTAATATTCACAGCTTCTCATCATATTCCTTCAAATCTTTCTCTGTACTTGATGTTTTGAATATTATCAAAACCTATGGATCAAGATGGCCACACAAATCTTTTCATATCTAATTTCAGTCAGGCTCCATCTGTAGTGCTTTTCCTTACTGTGAGGGTTGGCTTTCTTTTTCCTATTTTCCCTCCTTTGGCCATATTGGCTTTTTAAACTCCTCTTTTTATTGCTTTGTGTTATGCATTCCATATCCTTTGGGCACACTTTAATCTCATTATACACGTTTCAGTTTCTTTCTGCTGTTTCCTCTCTGCTATTTTATTACACTCGATTGCACTCAACCTGCTGAAATTTTTCCCCTAAACTCTGTTATTCTGAAACCCAGTATCTTCATTTTCCCCCTTTGGCTTTACTCTAGATGCAATTTTACACTTAACTAGATTAGAATTACAGTGCAAAGCACTTTACTCGTTCTATAAATTTTGTCTCAAATACTGTCCAGAACTAAAACATTCAGCACAGTAAGAAAAACACAGAAAACAAACCCACAAAAAATAATTACATGACAAATACATTAACTACCCAAACAGATCTAGAAATGATGGATGGTGAATAAAGAACTCCTGGGAACAGCATAAAAGTATGTTCAAGAGACTGGAGAAAAAAAAAAAAGCAGAAAACCAAAACCAAGATGAGTGTATTCATGTAAAAATAATACAAAAAATACCAATCATAAGATAGATAAATAATATTAATCAAGTGAACAGGAACAGATAATTAAGCCAGCTGGGACTGAATGATTAGTAAAACAGAAGGATGTCTCTTGGCCTTGCTCACTGTCTGCATCAATAGTTCCTTTCTTCTCCCTCGTTGACCAAATTGTCATATAGTTATCTGAGTGAGAGATGGCCAAACAGGAACTGAAAATTCTGGGGAAGAGTTAAAGGTATTTGATACCTAAGTGAACTTTTTTCTTCTATGCATTAGTTGGAGGCAGAGAAAATAGTTTTTCATATGCCACATAGACATGACATTAGTCAAGTGTGACATACCCTTACGGACCATTGCTCTTTTGTATAATTGGCAGCTTACAATGGAGTTTGTCTAATATGTTAATTTCTTTTCACACTAAGTAATATTGTTACTAATTACATTTATATCAGCTGTGATGTGTCCTTACATGTACTTTTCTTGTTTTCGTAAAAAAACCACAACATTTTTGACTAGAACACAATAACATTTATTAGTGTAGAGTTTGACCATCACCAAACTCAAGAGAAATTGAGTATTTGGGACCATTAGAATTTCCAGAGGAAGAAATTATTGCTATTTTCTTCAAACAGCAGAAAAATTATGAAAGGAATCACAGTTTAATTGTCTTGAGTATTCTGTGTTTCTCTACGAGTACAATACATTAATAACAATAAAAGTTTTATTATTTTGCAAAAATATTAATTTTGTTTTGATTCTGTTTAGAATATAACTTCAAATTAAAATTGTTTGTCATGGATATACTTCTGTGTACCTTTGCCATTTTGATTCATGCTTTTTTCTTTCGTTTTTAAACATTCCTCCTAAGCAAAACCATGTTAGATGTTATATAAGATTTGTCTAGTATACTGTTATCCCTTCATCTTAAATTAACAAATATGCTGACCTCCTTTTTCAATGAATGATTATACCCCTCCAATTTTTGAGAACAAGTCACAAGCATGGTCAAGCTTTTAATTCTCTCATAACTATATGAGGAATGATGAGATGCTTGCTCTGATATTGTTTGATTTTTTTTTCTGTCAGGAACGTGCCAATACATTATTTGAAGTCTTTGCTTCTCCTGGTCCCTTGTGGCTTAAACTCAGTCTGTTTATGCCTGAGAGAGAATATTAAATAGGTTTATAGGAAATTGATGGCTATATCAAGCTTTGAAAATGGAAAACTGTATTGACCCACTTTTTCTATACATTACCAAGATGAACCTGGCGAGCCTACCTTCCTTGTTTATCACATTACCAATTTTACTATAGCATGCAGCTACTTTTTTGATACCTATAGAAGCAATTTCCTTCAGTAATTAGACTTTTAAGAAGAATTTTCCTGTTAATTGGCTTCAATCTTCTTCCAAAACAAGCAGTATCATCTTTTGGTGGTCTGTTAATATCTGAAGCTATGCAATAGAATTAACATTATTCTACATACAGACTCGTGTTTCATATAATTAAAGACTTGCATAAAATTCTTAACTATCTGTACATTATTCCTATCTATGCTTAGAGGAATTTGAGAGGACTGGGCTGAGAAAAGTGTGTTGCTAGAGTGCCTTGTACTCCTCACATCTCCAGCTGGACCTGCGTGGAAGTCAGGTTTTAGGAACACAGGGGTTTTCTTTTGTTATTGTTTACTTCTTAACAGTCAGCACTTGTAGAGAAATTAAGTATATATATATATATATATATATATGTATATCTTGGCAAGAATCAGAATTCTTCTTCTAGGTCCTTTTTCGGAAAAAAAATTCTGCCTAAGTGGCTGCAACACTAGAAAGTCCTCAGAAGTGGGAGTTGTGTTTTACTATATTTGGTCAGTTTTCAGAGTGATTCAGAATATCTATAGGGATCAGCGACTCTTTAAGGAAAATGACTAAGAGCAGTAGGAAGGATTTAACTTAAAAAAGTTTAAAAAAAATTCTTTTAAGCCCTCACATATATGCTCAGAAAATAATTAAGACAAGAATAAGATAGAGTGTGATTTTGGTTACTTTGGGGATGTTTAACACCATGGTGCTCTTTCTTCTAAATATATGCAACAGGTCAGATTATTCTCAGGATAATTTTATTGAGTGACTAAAGAGACACAGTATGCTCACACAGAGTACTCTAGAATGCTTATATTTGGAGAGGATGTCCGGCTGAGAAAGTCCATTTTAGTTGGAGGGAAATGTTGGGGATAAATTGTAGTGAATTTAAAATTATGAAATCAAATATGATGTCCTTAATTGAAACGGATCTTGTTCAGCTGCAATGGGATCATCATAGGAAAGTAGAAAAGTAATTTTGAAGTTGTGACCTCTTCAAAAAAAAGCCTAACACAGAACAATATTTTTAGACCTGTTCTTAACTTTCAGGTACCACCATCTGAAGGAACATCTAATTTCCAAAAATGTGTTTGGTTCTGTGAATCTTTTTTATTTTTTACTAATCCTACTTCTGAATGTCTTTTTCCAGCTACTGATTTTAAAAGACTTCATGAATTAAAGGACATTTAGGAACCTAGGCATGAAATTAATATCAAGAAAGTAAAGAAATGGAAGCATAAAAATGAAATTAGTATGCCGCTAAGATGAAGGATTAAACCAGAGTAATATGCTCAGATATCAAACTAAACCATAATATTGACTTGGTCTTACTTTTTTATGCCTTCTTTTCAGGAATCAAAATGTTCTTAAATGCATAACATGATAGATACTTTTAGAGTATCTTTTAGATATTCTAAAAGGACTTACTAATTATTCGTGGACCATTCCTCCTGTCAAGCTCATGGTAGTGTGAAATTACCAAGAAAAAAAATTCAGAAATAGGGTTTTTTTTCCTTTTTGCTACATTTCTTCAATTAGAAAACTCCTGTAAACTTGTTAGTCAGTAAAGAAAGCAAAGGTATTGAAATATCTTCTTTCAAAAATACTTCGTATTTAGTACTATTAAAATTTAGATTGTATTTTCATACATGTACTAAATTTTAAATGGGACTAAAGGAATTTCTTAGCAGGGAAAATATTCAGGCTTACCAGCAATAAAGCAGAAACTAATGAAGTTAGTTAGTGTTCCAGGGAGGGTTCGGAGGGATGCCGAAATGGAAAGCAAAACACTGCTGAAAGCTCAGAAAACCCAGTATTTATTACTAGGAAGTGTCCAACAAACAGAGAAACCGAGAGACATAAAAGAGGAAAGGAAATAAGCCCTCGGTAAAACCTCCCACTCATGCAGGTGTTACTCATGAGGTTGTCTTACCGACCCCAGAATGACCAGTATTTCCCCATGGCAGAAACTGTAGCCTTGGAGTGTCAGCAGCCTCACAAGGTAACGGGCGTCCCCGCTGAGGCAACGTTGTCCTCCATGTGAAGCTTGAGAGCACTCCCATAGGTGCCGTCTGCCTTTTTATGTAATTTAGCTGGTTACATCTACCTGGGCAGGTGTGGCCAGCACCGGCCCAGCCAGAGGCCTTCATTCCCTCCCCCCGTTATGTCAGTGATGTCCCTTCTGTGCACGCGTGTGTACATTGGAATTCCCCCGTGCCTGCGTGATACACCTGGAGAGGTCTTCCCTAAATGAGTCTGGGGGCTTACTTCATCTCCCTCCTCTTCACTTTCTCCTTCAAGTGCCCTTGGAGGGCCATCAGCCAATAGGAAGATACCAACTAATTTCAGTTTACACAAAGTAAAAGGACGAAGTGCTCACTTATCAGGCCTTGTTTTCCCACTATTTGGTAGGAAACAGAACAAATTTTCACAGGTGGCTGGGCCAAACACAGAGCAGAAGAGAAAACATCCACATTCCCCAATACAGCACGTAAAAATATGACAGCTGAAAAGCTCACTAATAAAGTATTGCTCTGTATATCAAATGCTATCTAAAGGACAGCATAAGTGGCTCTGAATGATTTGTGTATCACTGTAATGATATGTGATTCACTTAATTATACAAAATTGTCATTTATCCCATGGCTCTCTCTGCTTTCAGATACTTTTTCATGTATTAACACCATAAAATGATAGGAGATTAAAAACATCATATGAGATGACATCTCATATGACATATCAGATGATAAACTCAGTTTGGGGGATCGTTAACATGTAGATCAGTAGAGCTACTAACATATGAAAGGCCTGTGATCTTTCTTTAATATAGTTTGGCCTAAAGTAGAAAACCCAGTTTGATTTGTGTAGTGTACCACATAACTTCTGAACTTCTCTCTCTGATTGAAAGATGTGGCCCACTGATGTGGTGTGTACAATGTGCAAGAATGTGTTCTTTCTAAACTCCACTCTTTACTCAAACACCCTTCAAAGCAATGAGGTGTGAGCCATTGCTAATCCAACGTTTCTGTGTTTGAAGATGTCAAACTATACTGAGATGCACCCCCTGATGGGAAACTGTGCTGGCTTGGAGTGCAGGCAATGTACATGTATGACCTGAAGATTGCTTCTGCAGAGATGAAAGCAAATTTGGGAGTCACTAGGAAGCACAGTGATGTGTTGTTTCAGGTTCAACTTCCCTGTGAAGCACACCCCTCTACAGTAGATAGGCTGCAATCAAATACTGTCTAGATTTGAAGGTGCAGCCCAGGAGTACAGGAGATAGTGGCTCACAGATTTTTCCCTGTCATACAAGGAGCTGGGGTTCTGCCTAGTCAGAGCTTCATCAGATGCTGGGAAGAGGAAAAGCAGGTCTCTAAACTGACATTATTAGACATTACTGGAGCTACTTTTAAAGGTCATTTTACTGAAGCATTTCTAGCACAATTGTGCTTTCTATTACATGATGTTCCTGGAGTTGCATATTAAAGAAAACATTTTCTGAAGTCAGTAATTTCTTTTGAAGCTCAAGCAGCAATGGACTGCAGATACTGGCATCAAAAATTAAGGTGGGTCTGGGGGAAATGTATTGGAAGGAGGAGGAGTGAGAAAGGGATTTCCTCTTTAGGAAAGGGGTTGCAACAAGTAGTTGCCATGTTGGCTGGGGGAAAGACCAGAATTGTGCCACATGACTAGCACATAATTTCTTGAGCACAAAATAGCTCCCTTAGCTCTTACCTTGTTCTGGTGAAACGTAGTGGAATAAGAATTATGTTGTGACTGAACAGATGCATTAAAAACTAACTACATGTGGTGGTGGTCTAACCTGTATATATTGTGCTGTATTCAATTAATGAAGTGGTTTCTGAAAAAACATTCAGTCATTGTAGATGGAGCTATCTAATTTAGCTCTAATTGAAGGAGTTTTGAAAACAAGGTCAAATGGATTAATAATTTCCATACAATTTTTGTCATAATTGGAGTATGTTTGTTGGAATGGATCCCAGCTCTGTATGCAGCAATGGTTGTTAAGTAGTTTTTCTATATATATCCTTTTATATAAAGGAACATACTTCAAATTAGTTTAGATTATAAGTATTTTGGACAGTAAAGCATTCACAGTCAGAAACACTGATGGCAAACTATTTTGAGGTCAAAAAAGTTATGACTGTTACTCCCTTTTTTTTTTTCCCTTCAGTCTTTCACTTTTCAATTTCAGTACTGGAAAATTAGAGGAAAAACTCTTTGGCAACTGAATTTTTCTTAATGAAGAATTTTTTTTCAGTGGTGTCTCTGTGCTTACACACATCTAGGACTAGGAAAGGAAGGGTGAGCTTTTGACCTTCTTACTCAGTTTTACAAAACCACAAGTTTTTAAAGGTTAAAAGACAGTTTCTGATCCTTTAGGTGGATTGTATGAATGTAGGTTAACACTAACTCAAGTCACATAATGCTTGTGAGAAGAAAAAAGGACAACAAAAATATTTTAATATCAGTTTAAGACATACATAGTAATATATCTTCTGTTGGCTTTTTTGTTCTTAATATATTACCATGTACAGTCACCTTGGTTTTTCTTTTCTGACATATCCAGTTAAAAGATAAAAAGCAATAGAGGAGTTATTCTCTCCAAGGAATTTGTAAGCTATTGGATAAGAATGACCTTAATAACAGACCCATGGAATAGTTCTCTTACCGGTAATGAAAATGAAAGCTCTACTTAGTAATTCTGGCAGCTGTCAGCTTGCTATTCATTTTAATACACATAAGTATATAGAGAGTTGATGGGGTTAAAACAACAGAGAAAAAAAAGTTGAAGCTTCATAAGTATATCAAAATGTATTAAAATCATTGTCAAGCAAAAGTGTAAGTATCACACAGGCTATGAAACTTATGTAGGAGTATTTAAAGGTGTTATGTCCAAAATCTTTAGTCAGCTAATGAGATGCAACCAAACAACCAAAGCTCGATGCCAAACTGGAATAAATTATGTTTCAGTCTCTAGACCATAATTTATTTCTGATTGACCTCTTTTATCAAGGCCCACGAGCTGGGCAAACTGGAAATTACTGTATCTGTACAATATAGTTATCAGATTTCCATATCTCCCATGTACTATATTTAAAGACTGTGAAAGGAATGGCAGACTTCATTATATGTTGGGATTTAGTCTCGTTCGTACTGAGTCACTGGTTGCAAATCTTTCTGGAAAGTATGGAATCATAATTTAGGTCAGAAGAAATCTCTAGAGATCACCTAGTCCAACCACCTGCTTGAAACAAGTTTCATTAGATGAATTTGCTCAGGGGCATGTTGAATCAAACCTGGAACTCCTCCAAGGATCCGATACCTGTTCCATTAGTTAACCAACTCTCAAGGTAGAAATATTTCAACTTGCATCTGTTGATGCAAGTTCCCACCGAACCTCCTCTTTCCAAGTTGAACAGACCTAGTTTTCTCCATCTCTTCTTGAATTGCCGTATTCCTTCTACTGCGGTCCTCGGCTAGACTCACTCCAGGATGTCAATATCGCTTTAGAACTGGAAAGCACCAAACAGGACACTCCACTCCAGAGGCTGTATTACAAGTGAAAACAGAGGGGAAGTATTGCTTCCCTGGAACTCTGACTTTACTACCTTCCTCTGAACAGCAACCCTACCACCCTTCAGCATACTGGCTTGATAGAGAACAGTTTCACAGTGACACAACCATCTCTATAAACCTCAATTCCATAGACTTGCACATGTCCAAGCAGGTTAAGCAATTCACAACTCTTTCTTCCTCTACTATGAATAATACTTCACTCCAACAGATTCTGTTGGGAGGACCCAGGATGTCCATTAACAAGCTTTACCTCTGAAAACTGAGCCAAAGAAGGTAGTGGATATCTCAGCCTTATCATTTGTCTTTAGAGTTCCTGCCCCAATGACCAGTGGGTTCATATTCATCTTACCTTTCCTTTTGCTACTGAGGAACTTAGAAAAACCTTCCTTATTACTCTTTATCGCAGTTGGTATTCCAGTTTCAAATCCATTTGAGCTTTGGCTTTTTTCTAGAAGTGATTAGTGTCTTCTTATTTCTCCCAAATAGCCTATCTGTGTTTCCACCTCCTGTATGCTTTCTTTCTGTGTTTAAGGTCAAGTCAGGAGCTCCATTGAATGCATCAATGCTAATTTTCTTCAATGCTGGCTCAACTTTCTGCAAATCTAAATGTGCTCTTTTCAATTCCAAATTTGTAATCCTGTTCTTAATCTCACTCACTATTGTTAAGATCTTAAATTTCACTGTCTTTGCAGTCAAGGCTGCCCTTGACCTTTACATCATATGGCAACTCTTGTTTGTGAGCTGCAGGTGCAATAGGATATCTCTTCTAGTCTGTTCATCGATCACCTGTATCGCTCACCTTTTCCCCTTTGTGTGGATATAAGGTTTGGGTTAAGCTGGTCCTGATGTATCCTAACAAGTCTTGTTCTTACCAATGACCAGGCCACTCAACACACCTGGACCTGCAGCTCTGAAGGTGGAGCAGGAAGCCAGGTGTTTCCAGCCTCCCCTACATTAACAGCTCCTCTTACCTCAGGATGGGCAGCAGGGCATATGTGGATTGCAACATGTACTGGTAGCATTGTTTGTGCCTTGTCCATGCTCTAACCAGGTTCATGGATATTGTTTGCAACTATGTCATTTGTGCTCTTACCATTTAGGTAATCAAGCTGAATGGAATTTTCAGAGATTTTTCATTGCCATTACATAATGGCATTTTAGTGTGTTTAGTGTTGTTCTCATTTCTTAAACAGCCTAATACTTTCTTTGCTTTCTGACTGTTTTGTACTGAAATACAAGTTTTCACAAGGTATCCTTGCAAAAATGCACACTTAAATGCACTGTTACACTTGCATTTAAGTTATTTCATGTCACTTTGTGGAAGTTGTGGATTTGGATAAAGCTGATGTTTCTTAAAATCTTTCCTGGGCGAGATCAGATTCAGCAATTGTGCTGCAGATTTTATCATGTCCTTTTGTCTTGCTTTTCTCAGGTTATTATAAATATACTATATAAAATACATGTTAAAATGACAAGTATGTATAAAAGTGAGTGCTATATACAGAAAATGGAACTTCAGCCTCATGGTATGTTTGTGTTTATTAGTATGCCGATTGTCTAGAAGTGGAAAAGAAGAGAGAAGTGTGACAGGCAGAAGATGATCTGGCCAACAAAAATTAATACATCACTTCATGGCTGAGTGTCCATTTCCTGATACATTTCTTCTATTGTGTGTGAGTAATACCTTTTTAGTAATAGAAAAACATTAAAAAAGGCACTGCAAACTGTTAAAATAAGACAAATGGAAAACAAAAATGAATAAATAACATAAGGAGCTACATAAAAAATATAAAATATGTGCCCTGCCCTGTATTGGTCTGTTCCTCTCCCTCTTCCCCTTCAGCACACACAACACTTGCAGAACCTGGCAATGTCACATCAGTGTGCTCTAATTATTTTGCCTTACTTCATTCCTTCTATTATTTTTATTCCTCTGCTTCACCATAGTCAGTTTTCTCTCATGTTGACTACTTCTTTGCTAGTGTTTTTTATTCAAGTAATACTTCCATGTTTTCAAATGCTGACATGATACACTTTCATTCAATAAATTCATGTGCTCAGTGAAGAACTGTGTGATTATCACACTAGGTTGATAGATATACCTGTTTCTATTTATTGAATAATGGTAAATCTGGTAAGAGCTTTATAAAAATGGGTAAAAGGGTTTTAAAGTGAAGAGAAATCTTTGAAACTTAGAAAAGAAACTGAGAAATGTTCTGGGACATCAGGGCCAAGTGGTTTGGAATGATTAGTTTATGTAGAATGGTGGTTCCTTTCCTAGTGAGATAATCAGCTGTGACTAGTCTTAGACTAAGTTCTAAAATCCTAGTTCGAAACTGGTATTTCCCTGGATTATAATTTCAATAAGCAGCACTGATATGTTGATAATTAAATATTAGAACACAATCACCTTCAGAGTTTGTAATAAAAATGGTCTCACGTGTGTGAAAGTTAATTCTGTGCAAAAGTATCAAGGTTGGACACTATCTGAGAAGGCTCAGTGACTAAGTAGATGATGCATGTGTTAGGTGTTGTTATGTTGCATTGTGTGCAGGCAGGCATCTGGTATGAAATTCATTGGAGATGGTATTCAGTTAGTAATCAATTACTCCTTGGGATTATGAATTAATGTTCCTTTGGAAAAAAGTTGTATAAAGGCTTTGAGTAAGTATAAGTGAGAGTGTAGAGCTGGTTGGGGTCAACTCTGGCTACTCTAGGCAAATTTTAACTTCTGAGCTTTACAGATCTGGGAGGTAATTTATAGTAGTTTTTGTTCTATCAACAGCCTACTCGCTGATTGATCCTTTCAGGAACTAACTTTTTGCATCTCTCTTTTCTGCAAACATACATATATACTGAAAAATAGTAAGTGTTAGATTTCAAATAAGGGATTTTAGGATAAAAGCTACGTTTGTGAAAGGGAAATACACAGTGTCTTACATTTTGGTTAAGTTACAGTGAAGTCTCCCAAATACTTTGCCTACGTGAAAATTAAACAACCAGTGACTTCTACCTTCCTTAATTTTTAATTTCTTTTCAGATCAGTAACTGTGTCTTCTTCCTTCTTGGTAGTCAGGAATAAAGGAATAGCTACTCCAAGTATAGCTTGAATTTATCTCTGATATAATTTTGCTGGCTTTGAAGTACCTTCTTTGCCTGCTTTATGGGTTGAGGTAAGGTGTGCCTGGTGTAGCATGTATATATTGACATACAGGCACATATATTTTATAAAACAGGAACTGACATAGACCATCTGTCCCAATATTATATAACTATCTTCTTATAGTTTGTTAAAGTATGGCAACTCATTTGCAATCACTTACCCTATAATTTTCAAGGTGATTTTCAGACTTAGCATAACACTTCTACAATACCTAAGTAAAGTTAAAAAGTTAAAAAAAAAAAAAAGGAATTTGTTTAAAAAGTTTATTGAAGAGTGCAGGGTGAAATTTAACCAGTCTGAGTTAAAAATGTTAGGAAGAACATCAGCATTAAGGGACCCATATAGAATTTTAATATTCTTCATTTATATTCTAAGACACGGGAATTCTGAAAACAGGATTGATATTTTCTTTAGAAAAATAAGTAGAAAAAAATGAAGAGCTTTTTAAGGAGAACAGCAGTGGTGAAAAACACAATTTTTGTTTGAAAAAATATTAGGTGCCTGGCATTCTAAAGATTCCACCAAAGCATAAAAGCAAATTAGTAGGGATTGCTATTCAAATATGATGTGGGGGAAGATTTATACCTTCAGAAACACATTTTTAGAACTCTCACATTTTTAATACATGAACAATAGACTTTTCAAGTTGAAATCAATGTCACATACTTATCGCTGGGGAAAATTCTGATTGTATTATATACAACCCCAAATACAGAAAACTGTAAAATTCAGAATTTGATCTAATTCTTTTAGAATAATTAGTTTTAAAACATAATCATGCACATTGGTCTTTAAGTTTGTGTCATGCATACTAGTGTTGTGGGTGAAGTGAGGTGATTCTACCCACAGGAATAGACTGCAAATACTGTATTAATGCCAAATTGAAAACCGTCTGGCAAATTGTTCATTTACTTCCTGCTATAATTAGGGTGGAAAAGAGTGGGAAGAATACATACAAAAGATAAATTAGTATCCTTCTTAAGAGCTAGTATTCTTCTTTTAGGCCTTTTTTTTTCCACCAAATGGGAATTGTCTTAGTGACTCATATGATGACATTGAAGAGTTGTATCATTAATGTGAGGTAACATTGCTGGACCTATTGGAGGTGGTCAGATTTCTGTAGTCCTCTGTACTTACTCTGATTCAGATAAGCCTCAGGTTTTCCACAGACACCTGAGTATCTTCAGTAGAAAGGACTGAAAGTGTTACTGTATATTAGTGGATAGCGTAGTTAGGGAAGGTTCCAGTAGCAGGGAGCTGTGGTAGTCAGCAAGGAGAAACAGAGAAAGTGGTTTAATTTTAACCCCTCTATTTTAACTCCTGAGCTCCAGAGTAAGAATAAGTACTAGCACCTTCTTCCCCATGGTTTGAAAGAAATGAAGATTTCTCAGAAATGGATTAAATTAAACCAGATAGGTTAATCTCTGGTTTCAGTGATTTGTAGAATAGACTGTTCCCTTGATGCCATAAGTTAAAGGTTGCTGGTTTATCCATATGCTCAGAGCTGCTGTAAAATTGAACATTTTTTTCATCTTATTTGTGTGGTATTTATTTACATTTCTGTTAAGTTACCTGATTTTATTTGTGTGTTCTTCCTTTGTGTAACAGATAGCAATCATATAAAATTGACACGCTAACTTTGTAGCTGAGAATGTGGATTGAAAGAATTCATTTCCTTTAAAACAGTATCATAAAATACTCTCTATCTTTCCTGATATTTTGAACTATTTCAAAACCAAGATGGAGCAAAACACAAGTGATGAATTTTCTGCTGATTGTGCTGAGATACAAAAAGTAATAAAACCAGAGAAGGGTGATTTCATCTAAAGCCTGAGAAGGGAAAATTGTTCAGTACCTGAGCCATGAGTATATAAAAATTACATTACTATGAGTCAAACATTTTTTAAAAATACAGACCGTTAAATCTGTCAGAATCACTCTATATTGCTGTCTTCATACTTATATTTTTTTGTTGACTAATTGTATGTGGTTCAGAACATCTCTACAGATATTTCTGATCTAAATTAGAGGAAGTAGAGAAGATTGATTATACCATCTGTATAATGCCATCAGTATGTTATTCTAGAATGTAATCATCCTTATAAAAATTACCTGCTCAATTTCATAAAATTGTGAATATCTTCAATTGGAAGGGACCCTAAGGATTATTGAGTCCAACTCTCTGCTCCTCGCAGGACTATCCAAAAAGTTGTATGACTAAAAGCATTGTCCAGGCACTCTCTGGACTCTGACAGGCTTGCTCTCCTGACCACTTCCCTGGAGAGCCTATTCCAGTGACCAGTCATCCTCTCAGAGAAGAATCTTTTTTCCTAACATCCAGTCTGAACAGTCCCAGAAACATCTTTGTACCATTTTCATCTATTTTTTTTACAATTTTAACATCTAACCATTGGTTCCTGCTTCCTATACTTCTTTTAAAGAACTTGTGCTCCTCCACCGTTGTTGGTTTGGTTTTGGGTTTTTTTCCTGTGAAGCTGCATAGATTCTATAACTAAAAGTAATCTCTTAATAAATCTACCTGACAGGTAGGGAAAACTTAGCTAAAAATCCCTGTTTGTGTATCTTCTGCATAATAAATTTTTTTATCTCCTCTTAAAAAAATGTTGACTGCAGTTTTGTATTGTATTTCAGTATTATCCTACCAATATAGCAGACAGCTACAATAACATACATATAATCCAGCCCATCAGTTAGCCATCTTAAGTCATGAAGGTTGAATTCTCTCCTAGTGGGGCCCCACTAATTCTCCATTCTGGAAAAAAAATGTGTGAGATTTTTATTTCTCTAGGCAGAATTTAGAAGACTGCTGTGATTCCTTTGTAAACTCTGTGTTTAACATTTTCATTCCTGTAAATGTTATCATTTCAGTGCATCAATGATTTTATTCTTGGGGACTTAGACATGCAACAGACTACATCATCCTGACAGTGTTGGAGGCTAAATGGAAGTTATCAACACAGTGCATTCTGCCCTTCCATTTGGATGTTTTTTCAGGTAATGAGTACTCCGGAGACAGTACTACTCCTGAGCTGCTGTAGCCTCCTTTTCCCACAGCACACTTAAGAATGGAAAGAGAGACAACCCTAAACCAAAACTGGTAAAATATTTACAGTCTCCCCTTCTGTTGAAATCCACCTGTGCAACCCACTTATGCCAAGAAACTTTCAGCTCCCTAGACTTGTAGCATTTATATTCTAGAACATAAGCGTATTGCACAATACAGGAATTGGTAGAACAGCTAAGCAAATGTATACAAGGGTTGAGATTAAAATAAAAAAATATTTTCCTATAACATGGAAGTAGTTTGGTTATTTAAAACAGAATCAGCTATGTAATGCTACTCTACTGCTTTTTACAGAGAAGGAATGCTTTTGAGAAACATTTGTTTTTCACAGCTTGAGGGGAAAGCACAGCTAAATTTGACTATGCTATCAGAAAATGATTACATTTTATTAAAAGAAACACTGATAAAAACATAATCAGGTATTTACAATATAACTGTGGTTAATAACTGTCTCGTGTCCACATTTGCAAGCTTGGAAATCTGAGAGAAAAATATTCTATGCCTGGTTTTGCCTCTTCTACCTGATTTGCAGACATTTTACTATAGAGATATGGTAAAACTGTGTCTTTGGCATTTGATGTAGTGTAGAATGATAACTTTGAAGGTTTTTGTGGTAATTTACAGGAAAACAATATATTTCAAAGGTTCCATGTCTTGTTTCCGTACAAGAAGGCTGAAACTATTCCCAGCTACCAGTAATGTTGCACTATCAGATCCATGGATATCCTTTTGCAAGCTGGCTAGGGTTAGGCTGGCAAACACTGTATTTCTGGAAGGCAGATAGAACCATAGAATCATTTAGGTTGGAAAAGACCTCCAAGTTTGAGCTCAATATTAACCCAGCACCACCACATTCACCACTAAACCATGTCCCTAGCCTCACATCTGTGTCTTTTAAGGGATGGTGACTCAACCACTTCCATGAGCAGCCTCTTCCAGTGCTTGTCATTCCTCTCGTTAGTAAACTTTGGCATAAGAAAGCAGAGTTCTGTGTTGGATGTTCATGATTAGAGTCAACAAACAAACAAAGAAAAAAACAATTAAAAACCTCCAAAACTAAACCAAAAAACCTCACCCCCCGCCCACCCCTCAAAAAGCCACAGAGAAACTATATTTTTTAACTAACTGGAACTATGTCTTTAGTTTTCTTATCCTTTGGGACCTCTTATGCTCTAGCTTAAATCACATGTGACTTCATTGTGTTACATTTCCATTATGCCAGTGTAATATCCAAGATTTGATCTCTAGAGCAACGAGTGTACATCATAGCTGGCGCATATGTTTCCTTTCTTGATCCCTGAATTTTACTTATTACGTTATCTTTCCCTAGAGGATTTCAGATGCATTTTTATATAAAATGCTTTTCCAAAGGTATTTGTCAAGAGAAATAAATATTTTCCAAGTGATTGACTTGAGGGAGAAAATGTACAGATAATAATGGTGAAACACACAGTTTTATTTTGAGGTAAATGGCTTGAAATTAGTGACTTCTCCTCCCTCAAAGGTCAAAAGGGATCAGAAGATTTAGTGAGTGGGAAATATAGAGTGCATTTTGTTTCAAGTGGTGCTGGAACTTCTGGGGTCTTGGGGAAATGCTGGAAGCATTAATATTTTTCCTCAGCAGGAACATTTGATAACACGTGAGACTTGAAACACTTTATTGGAAAATTGTTATCCAAAATCTCGTCTCAGCATTTCTGAAAGTTATTTGAAGTCCTGATAAAGGCTGATGAGGTTAATGTAAGATGAGGGCCTAGGAGAGATTTAGGTTAACATGAGATTAAAGGTTCCAGACAGCTTGTGACAAATTAAAATTTACAGAGAAAACTGCTCTTTCTTTTCAGCTCAGTGAAGCAGTAAGAGTAAAGCAATGTTCCAATGAAATTTTTCTTAGTGAACTTCTGCATGAGCAACCCACGCCTATACATTATAGCATTTAAAATGCTTGGTAACAACTTTGAAAGCACTTTTTCATCTATATTATTGGATTTCATTTATAAGGAGTATAAAGCACTGTATTGATGGTCATACATATCTCCAGTATTTGTGAATTTGACATGAAACACTAGGGTCTGGTGGTTCCTGTCTGTGTAGTTAAAAGTAACTGTGTTTCTGTTGGTTGCATGCTAATGTGAAGCAAATATTAGTAGTTCTTCAGCAGACTTTTTCCTGTTTCTGTCTTCAAATCAGTATCTCAAGGGAGAATGGGTTCTGCTTTTTTTCTTTTTGTGAGTGCCTGGGATGTCTCCATTAGTTACTCTGATTGTAATAGGGAATATAAGCAACCAGGTGTTTGCCATGTTCTTTGGACAGTGGCAAAACGTTTTTGTGGTGGAGCAACAAAGACAGTAATCCTTAAGTGACATCATTGCATGCATTTGACTGTTGAATACTTGATGGTATGTATAATATTTGTTTGCAAATTGTTCTCATGTAAATGCTTGAGATAAAAATTGCACTTATCACTATAAAATAAGGACCAGATTCTGTAATTTTTACTGAATTATCTTGCATAATTTCTATAATGATGAATAATTGAATCAGTTGCAGTACACGCTTTGGGGAATTTGGTCTTTAACAAGTAAAAGAAAACAAATGCATTTGATAAATATTTTATGGAAAAATCTAAATGCCATCATGGTCCTCAAAATACCTAAGGGGGAAACCCCCCCCCCCAAATTTTATAGATTTTCTGCTTTTCAAATTGTGTTCTTTTTCCCCATGAAACAATAAAGCACACTAAAATTTGGAAGTTCTCAGCTCCACTAAGATGCACGACATTGCTTTATATTCACAGATCCCTTCCGGTGTTCAGTGCTTTACCATAAGAATTTGCACTTGAAAACTCTGGAATTTAAAGAATAATAGTAAATGAAAATGAAACAAACTCTGGCATAAACAGGTATGTTGATTGTTCAGTCTCAAGTTGATTTTAGTTTGTTACAGGCAAGGTAGACTAAAATTCCTCTTGAAGTGTTTCAAATGCTTAGATTTCTTGTTCTCTAGACCCTTCACCAGCTTCATTGCTCTTCTTTGCATGTGCTTTGGAGGCTCTTCTCTGGACATGCTCCAGCACCTCAGTGTCTGACTAGTAGTGAGGTGCCCAAAATCAAAGAGAGTGTTTGAGGTATAGTCTTACCAGTGGTGAGGACAAAAGGAACAATAGTAACTAAGCCCCGCCCCCCCCCAGCTCTCCAAACGTAAAAGAAGCCTTTAGGAAGCACTATCAATCAGGAGCACCACAAACAGGGCAGGCAAACAAGAGGTGATATGGTAGTTTGCACTGCAGGTTATGCAGGAAGGGTGCTGCAGCCCTGCCAGCTCAATCAGGGGAACAGTGGTCTTGACGCAGCAGAAAGTCATGGCCTCTTTAAGTTCTGCACCCACCATGGCTGACACAGGTGCCCAGACAAAGGTTTGGTGGGGACAAGCTGACACACAGGTGCTGGGCTGTAGGGTGGCCCTTGCTCTTATGTCAGTAAATACAGCTCTGAGAGGTAGAGGAACCCTGCTTAGTGACAGAGCTCTGGAAGGAGGTGACTAAGCTGAAGAGTATCAGGGAAGGAGAGAAAGAGAGAGACTGCTGGTATCATGCCCTCCCTGCCTTTCCTGGGACAGGCTCCACAGGCAGACCAGATCCATGATC
Source organism: Pachyramphus minor (assembly GCA_013397135.1). Lineage (NCBI taxonomy): Eukaryota > Metazoa > Chordata > Aves > Passeriformes > Tyrannidae > Pachyramphus > Pachyramphus minor. Next base: position 123,164 of record VYXB01000609.1, read on the forward strand.
CAGAGGCTTCCCTCTCTCCACCCTCTACCTGTCTGAACACAATGACTTAAGGGATGGTGGGCAATGATGACAATACCTGCCCAACATGACAAGTAACCACCTCTGTAATAGATCTCCTCTGTAATTAATCTCCTCTGTAAAAAAAAACACCCTTCCCAGGTGCCCTGGTATAATAGGTACAAGGCTCTGCAAGTGGAACTGAACAGTAATGTGGGTAATGGTTCATCTAGCCTGGAGGAGTTGCTGAGGTTAGGTCAGACTTAACCCTGTGTCAAGAGTGGTTCCATAAAGAGAAAAAGATGGTCATTCACACAGGAGACTACCTTCTGATGGAATAACAGAAGGCCTGATACACAGATTGACCCCATTTCTTAGGGAAGCCTGCTGCCTCCCTGGGGCCTGGGTTAAAGATGTGAAGAGAAATCTTCCTTCCCTGTCTGATCCTTTGACCATTATTTATTGATTTTTCAGGTAGGCAGTGATGAAGTTCCAGCAAGAAGGTAGAGGAAAATCAAGAGAGACTTCNCCTGGGGCCTGGGTTAAAGATGTGAAGAGAAATCTTCCTTCCCTGTCTGATCCTTTGACCATTATTTATTGATTTTTCAGGTAGGCAGTGATGAAGTTCCAGCAAGAAGGTAGAGGAAAATCAAGAGAGACTTCAGGGCCTTGGGATGACTGGTTGAGGGTTCAGGAGTGCAAGTAGGTATTCTGTTCTACCCTTCCAGGGGCGGGGAATGATGGGGGGAGAAACAGGAATAGCCAGTGAGCCTGGTGTCACTGGCAGAATTTTGGGGTTTTTTTGATCATTGGTCCATTTACACAACACTAGAACTGCTGGTTCTAGATGGGGTACACCTGTTCCCGAAGAGGTAAAAAAATCTTTGCATGGGAGTTAGCACAGAGTTCATAAACTAGATCTCTAAAGGTGGGAAAGGGATAAACCCAGGCTTGGTAGAGGAGTGCCTGAGGGCAGCATGACAAAGTTTGATGGATGGTGTGTTTATGAGGTCCTTCAGTCTGCCATCTCAGTGGAGGTAAGGATGGAGGTCCATGAAGCAGCAAAGACACAAGGATTATTGATGTGTTAGAAACCACGGAAGTGCCCAAAAAAGGTCATGTAGGAATTAAGGCTTCTCGCCCCAAAGAAGGGCAGGATCAATAGCCCAACTGAAGGGCATCTACACCAATGCACACAGCATGAGCAACCAGGAGGAGCTGGAAGCCATTGTGTAGCAGGAAAACTGTGATATAATTTCCATCATGGGCAGATGTTGGCATGTGTTGCACAACTGGAATGTTGCAGTGGATGGCTATAAACCCTTCAGAAGGGACAAACAAGGAGAGACAGTGGGATACCCCTGTGTGTTAAGGGAGCGTTTTGATGGTCTAGAGGTTGATGATGGTGATGATAGGGTTGAATGTTTCTGGGTAAAAATCAGGACCAGGCCAACAGGGCAGGTATCCTAGTGTGAGTCTGCTACAGACCACCCAACCAGGATGAAGAGGCAAATGAAAGTTTCTCTAAGTGAAAGGGAGTAGCCTCACAATCACTGGATCTTCAGAATCACTGAAAAGCAAAGGTGTCCAGGAAGGCTGAACGTTCTTCAAGATGGGTATCTTAAAGATGTAGGAGTAGGTCATCCTCACATGCCAAAAGATGAGCTGGCAGAGAACACTGTCCTGGCTGAACAGACAGCTTTAGCAGGATCTCAGGGAAAAAACCAAGTCTTTATGACCTTTGGAAGATGGAGAAGGCATCTCAGGAAGACTGAAGGGATGTTACAAGGTTATGCAAGGAATAAATTAGAAGGGCCAAAACACAACTAGAACTTAATCTGGCTACTGCCATAAAAGACAATAAAAATTATTTTTATAAATACATGAGCTACAAAAGGAGGACTAAGAAGAATCTCCATTCTTTATTGGATGCCAGGGGAAACAGAGTGACAATGGTTGAAGAAAATGCTCAGGTACCTAAAACCTTCATTTCCTCAGTCTTTAATAGTCAGAACAGTTGTTCTTGTGGCACCCAGTGCCCTGAGTTGGAAGATAGTGACATGGAACAGACTGAAGCCCCCATAATCCAGGGGGAAATAATCAGCAACCTGTTGTACCACTTAGACACACACTTGTTGAGCATTGGAACAGGTTACCTGGGGAAGTGTTTGAGTCACCATCTTTGAAGATATTTAAAGGATGTGTAGATGTGGTGCTTAGAGGCATGGTTTAGTGATGGACCTGGTAGTGCTGGATTAGCAGTTGGAGTTGATGATCTTAAAGGTCTTTTCCAACCTAAAAGATTCTATGATCACTTCCCTAGCCCTGCTGGCCACAGTGCCTCTCATCTGACTGTGCTGGCTATAGTGAGTGAGTGATGACTGTATCAGATATTGAGCTTTAGGTTGATGCTTTGCTCATGCTTTGTTGGCTATCAGTGTCATGGCTTTACAGGATGTTAGGGAAAACTACTGGTGACACAGTGAGTGTGCCTGCACTAGTATGTTACCAAACTTAGTTACAGCTGCCAATGTGCTCTGGCATTGCGAAACAGCATCTTCTCTCAGTACCTTCCTTTGTATCTTCTTCTGTAATTTCATGTACTCTATTTTCTCATTATGGCAATATTCACCTTAATGTTCATTAATCTCCTGATAATAAATCAAGCAAGAGAAATGTAGCAATACAGGAAGAGGATGGTTTCAGCAATGGTAGCTCACTAGTATCTGCTTCCTTGGTAAATTTGAGACTAACAAGCACATTTCCCTCGATTACCACTTGTTTCCTGCTTTGGTGATAGTTCTTGACAAATGAAGAAATGTTCAGTGCTGCTATTTCCTCTCTGTTGCATATTCTTACATGTACATGTTTGGAAGTTGCCCAGTTCCTGAATAAATGCCTTCTCTGTCCTTGTGGTATATGGACTTATGTGTGATAACCTTCATCAGCTTGAAGGATGTCACATTTGCTTGTAACTCACAATGATTAATATAGAGGGTTTTTTAAATTTATTGGTTGTAACTTGTCTGTGAGCAGTTTTTCATGTGTATCCATTAGATAAAATCCGATAAATGGATCCTTTTGTGTATCTTTTTTCCCCTATTGGATCAGTATAATATTTTAAAAATTGAAATGGCACTATATATACAAACATAAATTAGAAATTTTCTTTCTACATTACCATTTGACAAATATCATGAATTTCCAGAGTTTCTCTTAAAGGTTAGCCCATCTTTTAACCTGAGAGAATGTATGCCTTGTTCCACTACAGCCTTGCCTTGTCCACAGCTCAAAGCTGAAGGAAAAGTTGGGTGATCTGTCAGTGAGAATATTCTTGGAAGGATATTTTATTTTTATAATTTTCTATAGTTATTTTTGCAGGGACAGGTTTTCCCTTCAATTCTCTTTTAACAGTCTGTGTATATTAATACCGTTTTTTTAAAAAGCCAGTGATGATATTCTATTAAAAATAATAATAAAATTCTTACAACTTGAAACAGGAATACTTTCCCTTGAGAAATTAGAGCTTTTTACTTAAGCAAATGCTATATATATTGAGTTGGAAATGATCCAGACAGGAGATTGACTGTTCAAAATAATTGTAGTCCAGTAGGATAGGCTTAATTAAGTTTTTCAACAAAATTTTGGACCAGCTACAAGCATTTGAGCTTAATCTCTATTTTACCATTTTCAAGATGGCAGTCAGATTTTTCCATTAGGAAATTGCTGTATTTGTAAGACTTGGTGCTGATATTGTACCCTGACCACATAGCAGAGGATTCTGAAAGCATATTAAGCAATTTATCTACCCTTAATCTGATCACCCTCATCTATCATTTTTACACCAATGAATATATTACTTGTGAAAATTGCTTGATTCTCTCATTCACTTGAAAACCACTGTAATATTACTGTTCTCACAGAATATTTCTATGTTTTAAGAATTCTTGTAAGCCAAAAGCATTGTCATAGGGAGATCACGGAATGCTAATATTTCTTGAAACGTTTAAGATACAATAGGTTCTGCTACTCTGATCAAAATTTTTAAAAAAAAGAGTTGGTGGATTTGGGTTTTTTCTCTACAATTATCATTTAGGATCTTAGTAGATGTAAATTATTACTGTTTTGTTGGCTTGAATGGTGTTGAATGGTGTTCTACAGCTGTGAAACTTCAAGATATCAGGCATAGTAGTGGATATCCTTTATTATATCATAGAAATTGCAGTTGATCATGACATAATACAACTTGCGTAATTAATAAACCCATTAAATATATTGGTCTGAATAAAAATGGTAAAGTATTATTTAAGGTATCTTCATAAAAAACTTGCAGTAATTAATACAGTCTGGGCTTGAAATGAGACAGAAAAGGAATAGCGTAGAAAAGTATAGCTATCTGCTAGTTCCTCACCACAAGATAGGATCTTAATCTCATGGACAAAGCAGTGTAGGTTGATCCATAAAATACTGAATAAAAAAATAGACCTCTGTGAAAAAAGTAAATACAGATACATTCTTGTTTGAGGAAGACTGCAAGTGGTATGCACTCACACAAAATGAAAGGCCTAATAGTTCTTCTGTCTAGGATTTTTATTATGTTCCTGTCTATAACTGAAATTCTTGATCCTCCTATAATTTATCTTCTTGCCATTGGTGCAGACACCTTTTTCTCTAAAAAATGATAGCTCTTCAGCTGGAAGCTTTAAAGGACACACCAGTAAGACTGGATAAAGTGAAACCAAGGCAAGGGGAGTGGCCATCATAAAGTGGTAAACCCCCTCTGCCTATCAATCACTATTAAACACGTAGATGTGGTGATGTTTGGATTTTCCTGTTTTACCTGTTACTCTATGTGTACAAACTCTGCAGGATTTTTGTTTTCCTGATCTTCACAAGTAAATATTTCCATCAGTGCTCATTATGCTGATTCATCATTTTAGGGTTGAGGCAAAGCTATCTGTGGGAATAGGAGAATTAAGTTTTACTTTTGTTTATTGTAAGGGTTTTAGACCTTGATAAATATGAGTGGAAATAAAGTTCCTCCGTAAACAGCAATCTTGAGTCCTAAGACTACTTATATGTCTATGCAGGTGCCTACGGCATTTCAGAATATCCTAGTTCAGTAGGAATTTGGCAGCAAATTTAGCAAATACTCTTCCCAAGTCTTGTTTGAAAAACAGGCAAAATTGAAAGATAGTAAAACAATAGTAAGACTGTGGTCTTAGTTCTTTGGTGAAATTAATATAGTGTATCTATCTACAGGTAATAAAATATGTTTCAAAATCTTCCTCTCTTACCCCTCATCCCAATCTAAGAGAATGAACTCTTCCAAGTTAATTATCAGTAGGTGTACTAGTGGATTTGAACTCTAGAAAGGTCAAGTATGGTCTTTAAAAACCATACAGATGTCTTTTCTACTGGACTTGGTGTTCCATCACACTATTGAACTGAATCCTTAAAAGCTTACTTTTCACTTAAGTCTTGCATTCATAATTTGAAGATCATTTCTCCCACTAGTGAAAATGCAGCACACAGCTTTTTGCCAGCTAATTTTCTGAAAGTGGGCATCTTTATGCCTAATTTTTCCTTCTTCATAGCCAGGTCTGTTCGTTCAGGGAGTTGTTTATGAAGAACCAGACTCAGTAGATTTGTATTCATTTAGTGGTGCTGTCCTGAGTAACTTAAGATTTCCACCTTTTATTTCTGCATTTGCAATATTCTACTTCATTTGTGTTGTCTGTTTAGATTAAAATCGAAAATTACTGTTGTTTAGCTTAAAAAATTTTGCCAACATTTTCCTTTGACTGGATTTGGTCTTGAATCATTTTGATCTTTATTATCATTTGATTTTTTTTTTCCTGCATTTGTTTTTTTCTGGTACAGTGGGTCTATGACAAACTATATTGTTTGATTGAAAAATATCTTTCCTTCATATATTGCTTCAGATGATATATGTGAGATCTAACTAGTCTCAATATTACAGTAAGTAGAGGTTAAGAATGTTGACTGTTCTTAAACCTGCCAAGGTTGGTTACCAAAATTGCAAACAATTGTCTGCTACAGAATATTTGCTTGCAAATGGTTTAATGATTGTGTTACCCTGCTTGAAGAAAACAGCCATTTTCTATACTATTTCTCCATGGAGAAGCGAAAAATCAATGCAGAATATGTAATAAATTTTATGAACTACGTCTGGAGCACAGAACATTTATCTTGCATTAAATTTTACCTTAATTCTGCCTGAGTGTTTAAGATAAAAATCAGTCATGATGTGATTGCTCTGAGTTCTACAGAGCAGTGGATTCTATTTCATCAGCCACAGTATTCCTTGCCCTTTTTCATAGGGTACATATGTTCAGGGTAAAGATAGTGTAAGAATATTTATTAGGGCCTGGAAGAACAGAAGCTGTGAATTACAGCAAAGGCAGAGAGTTTACTTACAAAAACTCCAGTAAGACAGTTATAGTTTAAATCAGTAACCTAAAAGCAGTCTGTGTTCCTTGTACCCAGGTGACAGAGCTTTGCAGACTGTTTATCTTTTATATTTTTCTGCAAGGTCAGAGACAGCCAAGGTAATACTGAGAACATTTGACCTGGACATTATTTTTCAGTTGCCGTGAGCGAGCTGTGTGGTCTCTTGCACACACAACAACAAAAAAATCTTACAGTAGAATTCCCGAACTTTCAGTAAAGGGCAAAAATTATATGCAGATTTTTCTGTTGATAAAGTGTTATATTTTTCCATATTCCCTTTGGTAAGTGTAGAAATTGCATACAGAGACCTCTTTGAAGATTACTGAGTTCCCCTGCCTATCTACCATAGCACATGCATTCAACTTTACAACCGTGGCCCTTTCTTTTGTCAATCACAATGTGGCTTTTAACAATGAAAATATTTGGATTGTTTTGATATTTGTTCAGGAGGGCATTTTATTCACCTTTAGAAAGCATGTAAATTATTAAAGCCACCCCTGAAACTCTGCAATTGAATGAAACTTCTAATCCTTGTTTGAAAATATAAATTATTCATTGTGGGATTTAATTTAAAAGTTGACTGTGTGGTTCCTATAGTTGTTTACATTACATTCTGGTGAAATTGAAAGCACAAATGAATTCCACTAGGTTTTGTTAGAGACCTGACTCAGTATATCTGAAGGTTGTCTTGCTATTTCTTTAAATATATAATTCTTTTGGTTTTGCTTCCTGTATCAAAATAAAATATAGATAAAAGGAGGAAGTTACTAAGTGTCTTCAGCAGTAACAGTTTCCTGAATTCTGTCATCCATTCAGACCAGCTGCAGTTGGCTCTTCGATGAAAAATCCAAGGCAAATTGATATCTGAAGTGGTAGCACTACTATTTATGTATATTTTGTTTCATTGTAAGCAAGAAATGAACTGATGTGCTTAGACCATGATAATTTAGAGATACTGAATAGTCTATACCATTTTTTGAAAGAGGAGTAATAGCATCTGAGAGCTACATGGATTTTGTTTGGATAATTTTATTCAGTGTAAGTGCCCTTCTCCCCAATCTCTATTCCATTCTAGTGTCTTAGGAACATTATTGTTATAGATTTATGCTAAATTTACTGGAAAAAAAGTGAACAGTTTATCTTCTCTTTAATGTTAGTGTTGAATGTTCTTGGGTTTAACAAATAGAAGTGTATAGATCAGTAAATAGTGCTGCCTCCCCAATATGTGAAGATGAACAAGAGCTGTGTCACGCATAAAATGATTTTGTAGTGACTCTTAGAGCATAAGAGAGATGGTTTAGAGAATTTTCTGATCAAGCTCTGTTTCCTTGTGACTTCTCAGAAAAAATTATTGGGAAAAAACAAGCCAAAAAGTCAAGGACAGTGTAAAAATAAATAATATGGAAGTATAACATCCAAACCAGAAAATAAACATTTATTTTTATTGCTACAGAGGTATTTCTGGTATTCAGATCTATATTATGCTACTAGAAGACTTATTTATTTTTTAATAATAATATTATTAACCCCTTTATTCCTGTAAAAATCCCAAATCTCAGAAATAACTGGTGTGGAGAGTAGAACAGACTGTATGACTTGAATATTGTCCTGGTTTTGGTTGGGATAGAGTTAATTTTCTTCTTAGTAGCTGGTACAGTGGTGTTTTTTTGGGATTCAGTTTGAGAATAATATTGATAACACACATTGATTTTTGCTAAGTAGTGCTTACCCCAAGTCAAGGACTTTTCAGTGTCTCATGCTCTGCCAGCGAGCAGGTGCACAAGAAGCTGGGAGGGAGCATGGCCAGGACAGCTGACCTGAACTAGCCAAAGGGATAGTCCATACCAGAGAACATCATGTTCAGTACATGAACTGGGGGGAGTTGACCAGAAAGGAATGATCACTGCTTGGGGATAGGCTGGGTATCAGTCAGTGGGTGGTGAGCAATATTATTGTGCATCACTTGTTCTTCTGGGTTTGTTTATTTTTTTTTTCTTGGTCATTATTATTATCAGCATCAATATTATATATTACTTTAATTCTAGTTCTGCAAAATTGTTCTTATCCCTTCCCAGGAGTTTTTTTTTCTAGTTCTACTCCCCATCCCACTGGGATGGGATAGGTAGGGGAGTAGGTGACAGGCTGCATGGTACTTAGTTCCTGGCTGGGGTTAAACCATCACAAATGTGTAGGATTATAAAGCAGAATATATGTTGCACTATACATGAGTGTGATACAAGAATCAACTGTGTAAGTCCAATGCAAAGTGACTGAGACATGACAATTTTGGTGGAGGAAAATTAGTTAACACAGCCTTTATTCTGTATTTAACCTGGTTTAGCTGAGATCAGAATACAGCACACTGCTGCCTGAGTCTGTTCCCTCTGAGTTCACTCCTGTTATGTTCTGCTTTAAACTCATTGTGCTTCTGACACAAGTTCCAATTCATGCCACTTCTGTAGTGTAATGTTACAGTATGTTTTGGTGTAAATGCTTAGTTTCTAACTGCTGCTTCCCTTTGATCATCTATACTCAAGTACATTTCTGTTTGTCAAAGTGCAATGTAGCAGCTTGCTGTTATTCCACCAAGCAGATTTACTCGCTGCAATCCTGTACAGTGTCCCCGCTACAGGTTCAGAGCAACCATATGCAGTCAGTTTTTATTTAAACTCCAACATTTCCCATCATGTCAACACCTGCATTTCCTCTTTTTTGAAAAGAGGTACTTTAGTAGAAAGTTTATTCGGAATGACAGCTGGAACAATCAAAAATCTGTGACCGATGCTTTAGCGCAGGGAATATTGTGAGACTTATATGTGTCAGCATGTCTGAGAACTAAGTGACACTGGTAGGGGATTTAATGCTTTAGTAAAACAGGGCAGAAGTAAACACTTATTGAAAACTTCCAGCAATTTAGAGCATTTCTTTAAGAGACATAATTGTATTAATAAATATGACATTCAGTTTTATTTTTCTGAAAGAGGCTTCCACTGTGTGCAGCATTTCCCTCCACAGTTTCATTAATGACATTTCCCTTTTGCAATGTTCAGGAACTGACAGAAAGTGTTATTTTCTTCCCTACAGGATTTTTGTCAATTTCAGTGAAATGTGCTTAAGTAGCTTTGCATGGCGAGAAAAGACGGAAAAAAGACTTCTGTACTCCAAAAAATATATTCTGAAAAGATGTGATGGAAAATTGTGAAATACATCTTCAGAATTAGAATGGAAAGCGAACATGTTTGAGATTTTTGTTTGTTTTTCTTGAACATACTGGAGAAGTCTTGGTTCTGTCAGATAGCATGGATGACTTCTGAATATGTAGGAAATTGGTTCTTTTTCTCTATTTGTTGTTAAATAGTTTTTCACAGAAGCATAGAATCACTTAGGTTGAAAAGACCTTTGAGATCATCAAGTCCAACCATTTTCCAGCTTTTTGGCATTGACTGTAAAACACTTACTATGACACTTTATTATATGTCTATGCAGTCAAATTTGTAGTCTTGTATATTAGGTTTCGTGGCTGACCTTTTGTTTCCCTGCCCCCCACCCCATCCCATATATCTCTGATTGCAGTATATGGAACACACCATGGCCCATGTTCTGCCATGTCTTAAGGAACCTCAGTGATTCCTTCTGCATATTCTAGATTTTCCTATGAGTTGCCTGTATCATTCTCTGTAGTTTTAAACATTTAGCTAGAGCATATCAAATATGCAGCTTTGCTACACAAAGGTACTGGCATTTGAATTCTTAGGCCCCCCTTCTCTAAATCATTGATGTAAAACAGAAGTGGGAATGCTTTTCTTTCCTATAGTTATAACCAATGTTAGGTTCTCTATGCAAAACCTAATGTGACATCAAAAAGCAACTCTTAAACTGAATAATTTTCCCATCTTCTGACCATTGCCATGTCTATGGCCTGAGCACCAGATAGCACGTCCAATCTTATCAGAAAACACTCTTTCTGAACAGTGAAAATGTACTGTGAATGCTTTAAATTCTGAAAGCAAGGCAAGTTATGTGGATTTTCTGCTTCCAGAGTATATTTTCTGGAACAGTTTCTATTCAAAGGATATCATACATAGTCTCTAAGGACTTGGTTTATGACTGAGCTTTCAGGAAGCAAATCCCAGAAAATAAGAACCATAAGATCAACAGTTCCAAGTCAGACAAATCATTATCTAGCCTGTATCCTTTGGCTAATAGCAGATGCCTAGGGAATGTACAGGATCAAAACAAGCACATAATGATACTGCATTAAATTACTCTCCCAGTACCCAGTGATTTGTAGCTCAACTGTTATTGAACCAAAGGTAGTCTCTTTCTCTTTTAGAGACTGCTTCATCTGTCTGTCCGGTTGTTTTTTGAATCACTTTAGTTTTCCAGACTGAGTAATATCCTTTGGTTGAAAAATATAAGCATTGAGTGTTAGACGAGTCTAAGCTTAGGCTCAAGCATATGTACTCATGTCTTCTTGTGTGGTAGTATATCTATCTGTCAGACGTTATTTTTCTATGTTTTATTGTAATGTACTTAATGATTACACTCTGCCTTGGAATAGTATCTTAGGTCTTGCAGAATCACAGTATATACTGAGTTGGAAGGGATCCACAAGGATCATTGAGTCCAACCATTAGCCCTGCACAGGACCACCCCCAGGTGTGTGCCTGAGAGTATTGTCTAAACACTTCTTGAACTCTGTCAGGCTTGGTGCTGTGACCACTTCCCTGGGGAGCCTGTTCCAGTGCCCAATCACCTCTGTGTGAAGAAGCTCTTTCTAATATCCAGCCTAAACCTCACCTGACACAACTTCAGGCCATTCCCTTGGGTCCATTCACTGGTCACCACAGAGGAGAGATCAGTGCCTGCACCTCCTCTTCTTCCTCTCAAGAGGAAGTTGTAGATCAAACTCTCCCCTCAGTCTCCTCCAGGTTGAACAGACCAAGTGACCTCAGCCGCTTCTCATATGGCTTCACCTCAAGGCCTGTCCCCATCTTTGTTGCCTTATTTTCGACACTCTCGAGTGGCTTAATATCTCTTATATTGTAGTACCTGAAACTACACAAGGTGAGGCTACACCAGTGCAGAGCAGAGCGGGATAATCACTTCCCTTGACTGGCTGGTGATGCTTTGCCTGATGCCCCCCCAGGACACGGTTGGCCCTCATGGCTGACTCATATTCAAATTGCCACTGACCAGGATCCCCAGGTCTCTTTCCATGGCACTTCCCAGCAGTCCCCAGTCTGTATGTACATCCGGGTTGCCCCATCCCAGATGGGGCAGATGCAGAATCCAGCACTTCCCCTTGTTGAACTTCATATGGTTGGTGATTGCCCAGCCCTCTAATTTGTTGAGGTCTGTCTGCAGGGCCTCCCTGCCTTCCATGGAGTCAGCAGCTCCTCCCAGTTTTGAATCGTAGCATACTTAACTGGTATGAAGGTTTTAGAGCATAGCTACACAAATGTTTTTGGTAACACCCTTTTAGAGGGGGTACAAAGTATTTTTTCTGAGCTGACATATTAGCATATCAGCTTTGACACAAGTTCTCCTCCAAAAGCTTTTGAGGCCCTTGGTTAATGGTGAAAGGAGAAAGTGGGGTGAATTACTGGAAACTGGGGATTTTTTTAAATTATTTTTTCTTTTGAAGGTGAACAAATCAATATAGTCCCACCCTGTTGCTAAAGAAAAGCAGATTCTGAGTATCTAATAGCTGCTGTAAGACTGATTGTTTTTGTTTAACCAGATAGTTGCAATATTTTTGGCTGAATGTTTGTCTCCTACATTATATGCTTCAAACAAGGCATATTTGAAATGCTTATGTCATTTTCAGTCACGCCCCTCTGTTCTTTGCAGCACAAGCGCAGATTGAGAAAGACCTGACAATTCCTTAGTCTTCCCTTTTGATTCTAAAATATATTATGCTAATAAGACTAAAAGACTTCAAGTACATAAAGAATTTTCATCCTTCTTTGGTTAATATAAGCAGACTACTATATACAAACTACTAATTTTCCTGATATGGTTTAATATATCTTAGAGGATTTCTTGGTGTGTCCTAGGCTTCTTTCAGTAATTATACATTTGCAGGGAAAGAGGAATCTTCTATCTCTGGGAAAGGAGCTATCCAATAATAAACAAACTGTAGTTCTTGCCTTTGTGAAATAGGATTGCTGAAGTGTTAAAGGGCAGGAAAAGATTAATCAGGTCCTGGAAACTCGGGGAAAAGGTCGATATCAGGTTACATTTGGTAGATAGAGAGTGATCATGATCAATTTATTATTACAGAAAAGGACCATAGTTTTATTAGGGACAGCAAAAGAAACATAAATAATGAGCAAGGAGAATGCTTTGATTCATAATGTCAACAAGAAGCTACAGTTATGAGTCAAAAAAAAATCATGTCTACATGCCGAGCCCCAAAAAGTCATAAGCAAACATTAAATCTAGGCTTCTGGAATGCTTGTGAAAGTAATTGATTTGTAAATTAGAGAAAAAACAGAAAGTGTTGTTCATTTGTGTTATGTATGATTCTGAGGCACTCTTGAAATTATGCTTCAAAAGAATGGAGGAAATTCTTAGGAAACACCTGTGTTTCATTTTGCATAGTAACATGCACTAGGCAACATGAGGCTAATTGAAAGTAGTTAAAGAACTAGTATTATTCTGCTTTGGGCATAAGGTAGAGACCTTGGTCTATCATACTGTATTGCACACAACACAGCTGTTGAGGCACACATTTGGTGCAGGTAGCTCGGTGCGCAGCTGCAGTGAGAGCTGCAGGTTGAGGTCTGGGTGGTAAGAGCTGAACTGCCAACCCTTTGCATAACAAAGGGCACTGGGACCTGTGGCCCAGCCAGGGGACTGGACACTGAGACACATCAAGAGGTGATGTCCCCTCGACTTTCCTGTGATTAGACTGTGAGGGTATAAAAGCCCAGGGTTTGCTTTCGTCAGATGCTCCAGCTTGAGCTGTTATGTTATTGTTAAGTTACTGCGTCAAGATCAAACTGTTTGAAAGACCCGGTTATCTGAGATTCTGCTATGGGAAACCTGGGGTCGAGCTGGTAAGGAAACCTTGTCTGACTGTGTGAGTATGGGGCATGTGTAGCTGTGAAGGGATCTCGGTCCCATCTCGAGTGATGCCAGAGTGGTTCCTGGATGGCTGGACAGGAAGGTTTGCTTAATACAGCACAAGAGGGAAATATCAGTCAGGGCTCTGAAGGTCATATGAGTGCATTTTTAAACTTACATTTATAAAGCATTTCAAGGGCTTAGTCATGTAAGGTAATTTGAGATTCTCTTGACCATGCTCTTTCAGGAGCAGGTGTTTATGACTTCCATTGATATAACTGTAATCATTGGCTTTAAACTCTTGTTAAGGTGCTTAAGACACTCACAGATGATAAAAATCTCTCCATATGGACTGCCTTACTATCTTTCAGCTGGTTTAACAGCACAACTCTTGCTGCAGAACTGTGTCTTCTGCAAATCTCATATTATGTTACAGAAGATGCTTTGAAATGACATTTCAAAATTAATGGCAACATGTGCTTGGTAGGTACAGTATACTCAGGGTTCCAGTATTTCTACTTCTTGATGTAAGCAGAAAATCTGAGCTGGTGTCAAAGGGGCTTCCCAGCAAGAAAGATCACTGAAACAGCAGTTTCTGAAGGGTTTGCATTAACTTACACTTCTATTGACCTTGCTCTACTTTGCTAGTATGTAAAAAACTGCTGTAAAATTTTGTAACAAAAATCACACCTAGAATGTCTAACTTAGTAAATAGGGGTTCAAAGTTAATCTATTCACTTTTTTTTATATCACCTTTGGAATTGTGTTCAATTCTGTGCTGACTTGCAGTAATATTTATGAATTTTGCCTGTTGAGAGATTCTATTTCAGTAGTATGTAAGGAAACTTGAATAACCTTGTTACAATTTTTTTCCTTAGATTTCAGATCTGCAGGTTGTTTTCTCACTTATCCAATTCAGCAAGGATTTGAGGTTAATGCTGCCTTACAGTAGTATCTATCAATATTGCGAGACATAACAGATTCTGCAATCAGAATTTGTTTGATTCTATTTATGAGATGATAGGTAGAATAGAATCTCTGCATTGCTCTATACTTATAGCTAGTTTATTGTCAATAAGGAAGGCAGATACATCTCCAAATCTCATGGAATACAGGTGTTGTACATAAAATTTTCATAGAATAGCATCTTATTTGAAAATTGTTCGAAACTACCTCAAACACATCTGATTAAATGTTTAGCTATAAAGGTACAAATTTTGGTATAGTGCAAATGTACTGTGGGTATAGAACTTCAATGGTTTTCTACAGGAATGCTTTCTGAAATTCATTGTGGGCATTAAAAGAAAGAAACAAAATCAAGTAGGGTAAGCACATATCTCAAGTTTTTATACAGGCTACATGCTTTGACACTGTTCCATTTTTCAAAATAGTTAGAATTTAGGGGTTTTTGTCTTGGAGTCAAATCAGAGTACAAATAGTGTTTATGTGAAAAATTTTTTAATACTTTTAAAGCTCAAGTTTTGATGACTCTAATCAAGTTGAGATTTTTTTGCTTGATTTTGTGGGTTTTTTGTGGGCCAGTCTGATTCTGCAATATATTCTTCATAGTTATGTGAAATTCAAACATATTTTAAAATAATTAATTTTCTCTTTATTCTATATCTATGTAAATGTTATTATAATACATCAACTATCTTATAACATTGTATACTTCTCTTGACTTCAGGTTTGATTTTATTTTTTTTCCCATTTATTAGATAGCAAAAAGTAGACACTATGTCTACTGTAAACAAAGGTCTCCAAAGAAGCAGCTTATATGTTATGTTAAGCCATGACCGTGACTTTATCACTCAAGACATTGCATTTGCAGATGTGAAGGTGTAGGATCATCTGCAGGTTTTCAAACCTAACTTTAGTTTTGGTATTCAGAGTGGCTTCTTTTTGGCAGTGCAAATTGTTTCGTGTTTTGGCCTTAGGTTGTATATTCTTCTACACCAAAGTAGAAGTGCTCAGACACTGTATGTATTCCTTATGTATGGCCTGGTGGTTAATATGATTTATAGCAAAGAACTGTGACATAGCATGGCTTGCTCTAAAAAAATACAGTGTTGCATGGTTCAGATTTGTGTTTTGGAAAAAAGCATTCACAAATATCAATTTAAACGTGCAAGTAGTTTGTACAAGTCAAGCAAATCTCTGATGTGGTTTATGCCTTGCACTGTACGTAACAGAAAGGGGAAGCTTATTTCTAAAGTTTGAGATACAAGAAGAAGCAGATATAACACACCCCAGAAAATCATCTGAAATCAGTAACAAGATTTGTTAAGCCAAAAAGATTAATATATTTTTGACTGACTTTGTCAAAACCAGGAAAAAGCAGATTATCCCACTTTGCACACTTAATGGGTTTGATTGATTTCAGTTAAGAATTGTTCCACACCTCGAGTGAGAATGAATAGATTTTGCACTTTAAGAAGTGAATATCAATTTCCTAGGGAAAAAACTGTTTGGGCAATGACTTTGTGTGGAGCTTAGCCAAAACCAGTAGTGAGAAAGATATAAATGGTTACATATTTAGAAAGTGTCATGAGATCAACTACTGTTAGAAGTGTCCTTTTGGAATATATTGTTTCCTAATTAGAATATGTTCCTGTATCGTTATCTAGAAAATTTGAGTAATATTGATTATGTGATATCACTTTGGCATTAGAGTGTTACTATTTATGACAGATGTAAGTTATATATTTGTAAGCACTGTGCACTTTTGTTGCAAAACTTATTCTTCTGCAGTTTTGCACTCATGAACTCGATCACCAATTTCATCCTTTTGTATTATTTATTCAATTATGCAAATAAATTAACAATTTTTTTCAAATCTTTATATTTTACTACTCTACCGATATACGCTATCCAATATATTAATAGTCTTGGTTACTCAGAGTCAAAAAAAATTTGATAAATCAGACTTTTCTACTCAAAAATATAAAAATACTGAAATTAAATTTTTACTCTAGAATCTGACCGTTTTCCTCTTTGGCAAAAGAACCTTTTTGTTTTTTCAGCATGAAATAATTTTATGTTAATAATAATTATTATTAATAATTTTAAAATAATTTCAGCTTCCTGAAACCCTCAGAGCAATAATTTTACATGGAATAGTGAATCATGGGTATTTTACTTTGTTTTGTTTTCCTAATCACAGTGGAGAAAATATAAAAGCTATCAGTCTTTTTTTTTTTTTTTTCTACTGAACGGGAAATCAGTTTCTTAATCATCAAAAGGTCCAGTTGAAGTCCTGCACAATTTTGAACCCTTGCTACCTCTTTGGTGTTCCAGCTTTCTAAAGCTAGTATGCCAACCAACTATAGGTAAATTAGATTTAATAATTAT
This sequence comes from Pachyramphus minor, assembly GCA_013397135.1. Taxonomy (NCBI): domain Eukaryota; kingdom Metazoa; phylum Chordata; class Aves; order Passeriformes; family Tyrannidae; genus Pachyramphus; species Pachyramphus minor. Next base: position 140,057 of record VYXB01000609.1, read on the forward strand.
ACTTCTTGTTTCCTGAATGTTTTCTACTGAATTATAAAAGTTAAACTGGCACTGGTCAGTACAGGTTTTAGTCTTGAAATTACTTGGTAACTTCAGTACAACAGAGTATTCAAGACTGGTTGTTTGTCAATACGCTTCTATACTGAATGTAATGTATTGCAGGCTCTTTCATGTGCATCTATTTTAAAAATTTGTATTTTTAAAGACCACTACTTTTGCTATGAATAATGCTCTTTATTTTTTCTATATAAGTGCTTTGTTGTTTCATATAATTGTTTTGCAAATCACTTACGTATTTGCCATCCTTTCCACTGTCAGTGTAGGTGTGCTACAGGGTAGGTTTTCATTGTGAAATGGTACAAGAAAGCATGGAAGACTGCTTTTGCCTCCCATTCCATGACAGCTATTTGTCCTGTGATACTATATAAATAGTGTTAAATTGCACAGTATCATCAGTAGGATGAGGCCTACAGTGGAGGGCTCTTGTTAAAGAAATTCATCTTCAGGAAATTATAGAGCTTAAGTCTAAGGCAATACAAGAAAATGAAAGGACAACATGAAAGATTTCTCCATAGTTTATTGATTTTTACTTAAAGGCATCTATGATGTTTCTGCCATTATCAAGTTTGTTTATTTAAAGTACTTCTCAAGGTATTTGTTTAAGTGTTGAACATAACAGTTTAGGAATAAAGCTTGTCTCTGTAGAAGAATGTGGACCTGAGCCAGGCTGTTTAAAATTTAGGCCACATAAACAAGAGGAAATTAAACATTGAAATGTTCCAGGCACTGGAACTTGATTGTCATGTTGATAAATTATTGGAACAGTCTTGCCTCTGTTTTGATCCACAGGCTTGCAGATGGTTCTTAGGTGCCACTTGAGAGTGTGCATTGACAGGGTCTGCTTCCAAAAAGCAGTTTGGAAATAGTCACCTCCTCTTGAAGCATCAGAGAGTTCTCAGAGAAAGCCATTCAGTTCCAAGATAGCTTAGTGCCTGAGGATGCTCCTGAGCACATTGTTAGTGTAGAATTAGCTTTGCAAGCTATGGCACATGTACAGAGGAAAAGAAAGGAGGGCAACGTATTTAAAGTTTTTTGTTTTCAAAGAGTATGTTGCAGGGAAACTTATATAAAGTTACGTGAGTTATGTTTAGTGCAGGAGACCTTCAGATTAATTTTGTTTTTATCAGAAAATGTATTTCTTTCTGTCATACATCTCTACTGGAAATCAGCTTTACTAGGCATCCATCCTTTAAGGACAAGTTGTAATGACTGCACTTTGTTCTGGATTACAACCTGATTCCATTGTGGCACAATTGGGAAGAAATATCATAAAATGGAAGATGTGTCACTCTAGGGTTAGACATAAGATGGGGGCTTCACAGCAAACTCCTTCTCTTTACAAGCATATGAAAATCTTACTTCTAGTTCTGTGTGACTGGGTGCAGCTAAAGAATGCCAAGCCTGAGGAAAGGCAGGGGTGGAGGATAATGAATTTTTAGGTGGTACTTTTTCAGAATCAGCTAAATTTATGGCAGATTTTAGAGGAAACAAATATTTCTCCTATTTTCTCCTTCTATATTGAGGTGAGCTGGAAAAAATTTCAAAGGGAAGCTGTTGTAGATATTGTACTGGTGCTGTCAGCCTGTGTAGTATTCTGTTTAAACCAGGTTTTTGATATTTTGTCTCTATTTATGTCTACTGTGTCAAACATCTCTCACAAACCACTCCTTGTCCCATAACATTACTTTTCCACATCTTTCAGCTTCTTTAAATGCTTTTATCGTACCCTCAATTATTCCTCTTGTTCCTTAAGTACTGTCATGCTAAGTGTCAGTGTATGCTGCAGCTAACTTCAAAATACACATAGTTTAATTAGCTGTGCATTTTATGATTGGTTAACTAAAAGGTTAAGAGAATAGAAAAATATTGAACTTGAATCACATGTCTTGTGGGAAACACAAACCCAAGCCCCTTCTACTCCATTATGAATTATGTTACAACAGCCTGTGTCCTCCTGCTGCCTCCTTTCAAAATTGATTGAAATCAACCAAATATCAGAATTTATGGGATGAGTGGGTAGGAAATGGATGAGCAAACAGAAATAATTCCTTGAGCAGTCTAAGGTAGATTGAGTCTGAAAGCTAAGGATGCTCTTTTTTTTCAATAGAAAATAAATTGGTAAATACATGGTTGTCACTTTTATGTTGCCAGAACAGTACACTGAGTAAAGTCAATACCCCTGAAGTGGGTGTTTTCACTGGCCTCGAGCTACAAATGTTTTTTAAACTTATGGGTCCTTTCCTCTTGTTTCTTCTTATTTTCCTCCTTTTTCCTCCCTATAAAAGCAACTTTAACTTTTAGATGGGTTGACTTAGCAATTTGCAACAGCTATATACATTTTAACTTAAAATATATACTTTCCTAAAAAAAAAGCAAACAACAACAACAAAAAAAACAACCACAAACCAAAATAAGTTTTCACTAAGGTTTAAAAGTTGTAAATAGGGTATATTGGACTGTATTTTCTTGTTTATTCTATTTACAATAGACTCAGCAGGGACATGAGTTTGCTAAGAGAATGATTAGGGTTCTGATCTCTTGTTTCCCCTGGCCACGGGCCTATTTTAAACCATGTTTGTTCACTTTGCTGGATCTGCTACATGTGATTTAGATTTACAGGGCACTTTTGCTCTTTCTCCACTTCCAAAAGTGGAAAGCTTACAGCAGCTCCATCTTCTGCCAGTTTGGACCTTCTATTGGCAAAGCAGTAACATTAGAGTGGACCTGATATGTGTAGAATGGATCAATATCTGCAACAAATAGAGTTTTTTACTACTTAGATGTTGGTTCTCCGATTTCATAGTCTAGTGATAAGTCTGAACATAATAGAGTTTCTTCCTGGTGTACACAATTTTATCTTGAAAGAACTAGATATACTGTTCTATTCTTTGATATCCTCATTAAGACATTTATTGTAAATCACCGAGACAAACTCCTACTTTATTCATATTGTGACAAGGCAATGCTCCAAACAATTCTTAGGGCATGCCTATGTACCAAAATCATACAAGAAAACATCTATAGATAACTAATAAACTATAATCAGGCTGAATTAAATAAAGTTTTCCAAGATTTTTAAGGGTTTTTTTAAATGGTCACATGATTTATATTAAGATTTCTTATTTTAACCTTTTCAAACTGCTTTGAAACAGGCAGGTTTCCCTGCTCCCTACTTCCAAAAGATAATATTCTAAACAGTGATTCAGGTTTTGAACAACTTTCACCCCAATTCAATTGAAAGATTAGCAGCTGTAAAGTTAATACACACTATCTTTTCTTGAGCTGATGAAGTTTGGCCTTCAGACTGCATCTCCTCTTGGCTCTTCCACTGGGATGTACCTGCTGTTGCTTGACAAGGCCTGATCCAAGTAGTAGACAGGAAATAAATGAGTCCATCCTCTTCTCCTGTTTGGAGGAAACACATAATTTGATGAAAATAATAGGCAGAAATACAGAATATAGTTATTTGCTGTGTGTTAGTTTTCAGTGGTCAAAGGTTTGTTACTCCATGCACAAAACACAGACTTTTCAAATTTCTCTGATCTAACACATATTTTATTATTATTATTTTTTTTAGTTCTTGGATATGCAATCACCTATATGTATCTTCTACCTAAGTTATTTTAGATAAATTTTAATAACTAGGATTAAATAATTAAAAGAAAAGATACTAAATATTCCTGAAATGTCTAAAGAAAAAAAAAACCCTTAAAAATATTATCCTGCCCTTCCATAACATTGAATAATCTCTCAAAAAGGTTGGCTGTAATTGCATTTTTATCATCTGCTTATATTTTATTGCTATTTTTAATGCATCATGATTCACAATAATGTCTATTCATCACTTCAATTAAATATTTCCAAGGTCTATTAGAATAATAGATTAATTCATGCTCATTTTCTGCTGTATTTTCAGGGCAGAGCATTTTTGTGTAGAACTTTAAAACTTGATTTCAGGTTTTGCCCAGTTGCATGTCAGCTCTGTTTTCAGATTCCTTCTTTTTGCTTTCACCATCATAAGCTCCCAGTTCTCTTTAATCAGATTTGTTGTTGGCATTCTGTGTCTTGAGCATTAATATAAATTATGGAAAAGACTCATGCAAGAGGAAGATCCTAAGAAATTCCACCACAGTGCCCAGATGTAGGGTAAAAATTTGAATGTAGCAGGAGTTTGGTTTCAGCTGTCTGGATACTATTTGTGTTTCCTGGTATTTGAGGCTAGATCTGTGATCTGAAACTGCTCAAGTCTCCCCAGGCATCATGGTACTGCAGTCAATAAAAAAAAATTGTTTTGTTCCAGGTGCTGAAATGATGCTGCAAAAAAAAATCCTTGGCATTCAATTATATATTAAATCTCAGCCTTAACATGTTGCATGTAAAAGTTTAAAAGTATGAAGTAACTAATATTGGACTAAAGGCAGTAAGGATGTTCGTTGGAGTTCACGGACAGGCTAATCTGTAAGACAAACAGAGCTTTCAAAACTCAGAAGCAACATGATCTGAGTTCAAATTTGCTTTTTGTGTTTACTTCCCTGGTTTTGTAGAATAGAGTCGTGATTTTTAGTCCTTGGGACTGACAATTTCAAGCAAGCTGCACATTACCAAGTGTTTCACCTTTTTACAGAAAAGTACCTGTGAAGCCCAACCACAGCTTCTCCACAGCACTTGTACACTGCTTGAACTGAAGTTTGAGCAAAGGCCTGAACACGCTTATTTTAAAATTTTGTCACTGATTGGTATGTTACCTTTTCTATACAATAAAAAAATTAATTCCAGCACTTAGAGGATGTCTAATTAAAGTCTTTTTGTGGTAAGCATTGTAAGCAACTCCAGCACTGCTTTTGCTACAAATAAAGTGGGGGAAAGGATTAAAGGAATTGTTGAAAGCTGGTGAATGAAAGACAGAGCTTAGAGATGAAGTTAGAATTTACTACTCCATGTGACTCACTTTAGCTGCTGGAAAAATTGTCAAAAAATACTGAGCTGGAGTTAAAGACTCTTTACCCATTAAAATGTACTTGAGAACAAAATTAAAGCATCAAACATTATTTTATTCAAAGAAGAACTGCTATGCAAACCTGACTGTTCTCTGTTTTAATGAGAGATAATAAAGTTAGTAGACATCACATATTTTGATTATTAAATTTAAATTTTAAGAAAATTCAGAAATCCAATTTTAAGAAAAGCTGGATTTTCTGTCCTGGCTTCTGAGCAGTTTTGGATTTTTGTGTGCTTACATTTTTATGTATTTGCATATGGATAGGTGCACTTACAAAAATGTAGGGGTATGGAAGTGCATTAAAAATATCAGAACACCTTTGTTCTGTAGTCAGCAAAGAGATTGATTGCAAAAAACATTTGGTAAGCATTGCTGGCTCCAGGATCATTCCACCAGTTATTAATCCAGCAAATCAGTTTTATTCCCAGCCAATGAGACAGATAGGGTGATATTTTTCCTTTGCTAGTCTCTACCTTACAAAGTGAAGCTTAGGTGTTGTCGCTTTAAAATTGCATTACATTAGCAGAACAACACAACACCAAGAAACTGGAGAGAAATTCTACTCACTAGCTGAGATTATCACCTCTGACCCACACTGCTGAAGATGAAGAACCAACGAATATTTTAATGGGTGCAAATTTCCCTGCAGGGTAAAGTGAATTTGAAGGAGGTGTGGACTTGCTGACTATGCCTGATAAGCTCTTATTTTTGGATATAACAATTCGTATTGCTATTGGCTCTTACCGCATAGTAATCCCCATGTTAAACACAAAAAAAAGCTTACCTTCTAGCTCTTCAAATTCTTCGAGTCCCTCCCAAGGCAACAGAGTAGGTGTTAAAGTTCAGTGACGCTGATGAGGTAGCAAGAGTCAGATTGAATAACAGAGAGGATGATCTCCTCTGTGGGGAAAGTTGCTGAAGTTATTGTAGCACTGCTTAGTGTGTAATATCTACAAGACTAAAAAGGCTGAAATATTTACTGTGGTGGCCGAAGAACTAGAAGTCACGTAACTTGTACACTCCTTTATCTATACATCCCCACAGCAATAGCAGCAATTATCTGCTGTAAAAATTAAACTTGCGTCACAAAGCTGAACACCAACCCTGACTTTCCCTCAATTAAGTCCAGGTTCTGTCACGTTCCTGAAGCCTCAATTTTATTGAATTACATCCACAGTAATTTTCTTGCTCTAATGTGTTGAGATAAAGTTAAACTGATTGGTTTAAATTATTTTTTTTTAAGTTTAAAGAGGATACTTAATTTTAAATTACTGCTGCTACTACTGCATTTAATTTTATTCTGAATTAATATTTTCATAGGACACAATAACCTTTAGGAATTTGTGAGGGAAACCTGGTGACATGTCTTTTAATAAGTCATTCAACTAAACATGCCAGAACACCATGATTTATTTAATATATAATGAAGGGCAGAAAAATATCTATGTAGTCTCATCCTTGGCACAGCTAATTCAGAAGGTTTTGTCCCAATATAATTTGTTGACGTGACTTTCATGTTGCATGTTATAGTTCTATGAATTTGAGGTTTGCCTCCTAAATCAGTAATAAAAATATTCCTCTTTTCATGCCTCTTCTTTAACTAATTTTGTAGTATTTAGTAGCAATGGGGATCCTTGTAGATATTTAAAATATACAGACCCACAGAAAAAAGCTACAGTCACAGATCAGTACAAGATAGCCATTTATCCTGATATATGCAGTTCTCTGAGTCTTTCTCTTTTCTTTCTGAAATAAAACCCCAGGAAATAGTAATCCTTGTATTAATTTTTCTAGCACTAAAAAAATGAGTATTGATCTTTGTCTTCTCATCCATAACTGGCTTCTCTCCTTTCTTCTATTTTCTTTCTAAAGCTTTAAAATAGCAGTCAATTCAATGGGAGGCACAAGTTTCACTACTGTGTCTGTGAAGTCTGAAAGAAAGAAAAAGGATAAAAAGGAAAAAAGGCAGCAGAGGAACATGATTGTTTCAGAAATTAATGCTGAGCTGGTTTTATATCTGCAGCAGTGGGTGTGTGCTGGAAGTGTAACCAGAAATAACAATGACAACTGCAACTTTTTGTAATTGCTTGTAATTGCTGAAGTGATCAGTACTGTGCATCTGTTAGCTGCTTTCTGGAATTCAGGGACCAAAGCTGAGTAAATATAAGAACTTTAAATGTTAATCCAGATGTATGCATTGTTAAAAGAGGAACAGTTTTGGAAAAAAAATGGGTTAGCTTAGGTCTGATTTATCTGATTATTCTCTGCTTGCTATTGTAGCCCTAGGCTAGTAATATAGTGCAACTCACACAGAAATTGGTAGAGCCTTAGACTCAAGTAATGACAGGAAGTCACAGGCCAGAGTTCAGAAAGAGCTCACAGTTATTCCAACAGGTGTAGCTGCACAGGTTGATTTTAATCCATCTTTGTGTTTCTTTCAGCTTTAGGTTTCCTTTTGTTTCGGCATTTTTAGTAATGTTTTAGTAATGTTGAGCAATGTTTTTATAAACTTTGCCTAGGCCCAGAGCTTCCTTCCTGGTAGGAGGTTCCTCTTCTAGTTGAACTCTAATTATCTTGTCCTGGGTAACTGTGTACACAGCAGTAATCTGTTTGCCTGCTATTTTTTTTTTTTTTTATTATAGACTGTAACCACAATATGAGCTCCTGTTAGCCTTTCATCTGAATCTTCCCCAAATGCAAGACTGTTCCTTCTCCAAATGCAGGACTAGTGCTTTCCTCTTATTTGTTTATTTATGGAAAGTCATGTCCACTTTTCTTATCAATTTCTTCTCATTTCTGCACCTTCACCTTTGCAGAGAGTGATGCTGGTTATGTTTTTCTAATACTTTTATGATTGATTTCCAGTTCTTCGTTAACAAAAAGTTTAAAACCCACTGAGACCGCCCAAATGTTCTATTGGAGATGCAGGTGCTTTTTGATTGTCATCTTTCTGTTGACATTTCTACCTACAGACACACAGTTTCGAGCTGATTGTCCTATTTTCTTTTTGGTTTAGAGTTTTAATTTTTGTGAAAGTTTACTTTTTCTAGTCTCTTCAGCTTATTTTGGTTTGAACTCTTGTGAATCAGGCTGTTTGGTGAGCTCTACATTGGTGAATTATTGCTGCTCCTAGAAAAAATGTTTCTCTGATATCCCCTCTTTATTGTTTCCTGGAGTTTGGAAAAAGATACTTAAAGGAACATTTCTCAAGAACATACCTTAGATACATGCTACAGGCTCATGTAGCCAAGGACACTTCTCTACACGCTGAGCTACCCAGTGTGGAGAGAACAGGATTGTAGTGATCAATCCATCCTGCATTTCTGTAGGCCTAGCCTTGACATAACCGGGCACAGACAGGGTTGGAATGCTGATGAATCATGCTGATAACAGACCTTCAGGGCTGAAACAAAGAGAAACCCATGCCAAAATAAGGGAGGAGTCCCAGAAGTAAATAATGTTCTCACACTGTGTGGACACCTGTAGTAATCCAATTAAAAGTATGTTAGTAATGCATGTTTAGCTCATGGACAGTAGCATGTATCCAGTAGTGTAACAGAGATCATGTGACAGGGTGTATTGGAAGTATATAAAAGAGCAGTTTAAGTAAATAAAGCGGAACATTCGTGATCAAATTGGTTGTTTGCAAGTTTGTTCTGAACCCCTCTGTCAACACCCAGTTCATTGAAAAGGGTGTTTTTACAGATGTACTGCAGTTTAAATTGATTTCCAGAATGAAAGCAAAAAATTAATTCAGAAGTTAGAATAGAAAATAATAATTTTCCTTTGCCTACTATTACCTTAATAAGCACATGATGTTCTGAAACTTTTCTTGAACAAATGAAGCTGATTTTCATCCTTCTGAAAAAAGATCTACTGATTGTCTAAAAACTTTTTTCTCAGTACAGGATTCATAAGTTCTGAAGTTGAAAACGGGTCATATATAGATTCAAAATGGAACAGATGAAAGAGAGAGCTTTCTAAAAAGAAATGTGATCTCCTCCAGTATGACCTTGCTTCTTACTTTTCTAAATGTAGGGTGGGTTTTTCTTTACATGAATGTAGAAGTAATGTTTAAAAGTAATTTTTAATTTCCAGTTTTACCAAAATCTTTAGGTTGGATCAAATTGTGATCTTTGTTTTGAAGAATTCAACAATTCCATTTAAATTAATAATCCATATTTGGGAAAGGCATTTGCTTTGGAAGAAAATATACAGTATGTATATTACTGAGAAAAAATGACTTTGCGAAGTATCATAGTTGGACTTTGAATAATTTAAACAGTGGATAAGATACTATGTTTGCTTTTATTAATTGTTGCTTTGCTTTGTATCCTTTCTTTATGTTTTCAGCAGGAACAGGGTATAGTTATACATTCATATTGATAGATGTTCCCTCTGGGAACCATGCAACTACGCTAAGAATCTTAGTCTTAAGTAGCACTATATCTCACAGGCAGTACCTTGATTAAGATGAACTTTAATTAAGATAAATGGTGGCTGCTTAGTCATCTGTTCACCATGGTGAGACTTATATCTTCAGATTAATGTTTGAAATAATGAAAATTTTTCATCTTCTTAGTGAAAGCACAAATTAGATTTTTGCAAGGTTGTTGCTCACCTGTCTTGATAAATGCACACCTGTTAGAAAGTGATAGTAAGTAATTTCATTATACAGATTTTTCTCTATAACAAAGTTGTATTATCTTCCCAGTTATCCTAGAAGAATGCAAGTCAGCAGTATCTGTTCTGGGAATAATACTATTTAATCAAGGTTAGGCTTAATTCCTACTGATTCAAATAGTCTTAATTTCATAGAACAGTTGAGGAGTGATTTTTTTATTTATTTGGGAAGGTGGTCCATTCAGAATTCAAGATAAATTGTTCAGTTGGAAAAAACTCACAATGGAAACATTATTTAGGTTTGACATTTAGTCTTTGTTAGCAGTATTGAGCATATCAGTTTGAATTAGCAATCCATAAAGGTACTCTTTTGTCTATATATCCATAGATAGGTTTGGATCTTGTACAATTAGAAACACAAAAAAATAGCCAGTTCCTTAATGACAGCTTTAAACTGACTAGCCTGTTCTCCTTCTGGGAGTAATTTAAAATAGCTTGGTGTTATTGGTTTTTAAACCCAAGCATTCCCAAGATTCTACTTAAAGAAATAAAGAAAAAAAGGATCTATGTGACTGAAATCTGCCCTGGTAGAATTACACATGTATTAAATTTTTATCCAAAATATGTTTTGAACTTCCGCAGTCATTGAGGAAATCCTACCTTTTTCCTGGTCTCTGGGTTGTTTACCTGGGTTCCGTCTTTTCAAGTGCTCGGTGCCTCAGACTTTTTCAAGCATGTATACATGAAAGATTTGACACCAAGTGAGTTATGGGAAACACAGTACAGCTTCCTAGCAGACAAATTAATATGAAGGAATATATATGTTGTTTGCATTACTTGTGTATTTTGGCTGATGCCATAAATTTGTTCTTATCAATATAGTGATCAGAATTTATATTGGAATACAGCCAGATCAATGAACACCTTTTCTCCTACTACTGACTAACAATATCATCTTTACAAAAGGGGTTCATTTCTGCTCTTGTGATCAACTATCTTACATTTCAAATGTATGATTAGACAAACTACCTAATGTGAGTAAAATATAATAAATTTTAATAATATAAAATTATATTTAATATAATAAAAATAAATAATAAAAATTATATACAGGCTCTTCAGAATATCACAATCTTCAAGGTTACTTTTTAATAAAACTGTGAAAATGTACATGGTCTGTAAAATAGAGATCTGATCTAATCTAATCTTGGGCCTGATTTGGCGTAATATCTTTGTTCAAAAGTAGACTGTGACATCTCTTAATGTGTGTATATAGTTCCCTAGTCAGAAAAACGAAGAAGACTATCAAATGTGGAAAATAAAGCTCTTCAGAAAGGCATATTTTCTATTACTGTTAAGTATCCAATAAGCTTTTTCACTGTGCCAACATCATTTGAATTGTTCAATGAAACACATGCAGTTTTTGCAAATCTAAAGGCTTCTTACTGTAGTCAAAGTATTAAACTTTAATATTAATGTGTTCTTGATATGAGTAGTCATACAAACAAGTTATTAGCAGTAAACAAACAATATGGTTGCACACTTTTCTTCACATTTCATTTAGAAACAGCACAGCTTCCTCACTTTGTTGATGAAAAGACAACAACCTTTGGTTTTGCACTTTATTATAAATATAACATCTTGGTTGGATAGGATTTTTAAAGGATATTTTTTTACCATAATCTTGAAGCAATTGAACAATTGTCAGTGATGATACTTAACCCTTGTAAAATCCTCTCAATATAGTTTTTGAAGTGGTTTAGAAAAGAAATAGTCAAACAGTATTTTGTTATAGAGTAATAAAATATTTTCAGTTCACTTGACTATGAAAGTATGCTATACACTTGAGGTTTAAACAAAAAGTTGAACAGAGACTAGAATTTTATGAAAATACATATTTTATGAAATTCTATAAATGGATATTTTCTTATTTGCCATTAACTATAGACTATTTACTACTAATTACTAGTTTGCTAAAAGCACTTTTTATATCTAAAGACAACAATAAGGGAAAGAAATCATATAATATGAAAAATAAGAAGCATTATTATCTCAAAGTTAGTAGAGAAATAGAAATCATTTGTGAACATTTTAGATAGAAGAAGAAAAAAGTCTTACTGTTTACATTTGACCACTTTTTCTTGGGAAATACAAGCAATACTTTCCTAGACTATATTATTTATTTGGAATACTTGTTACATATTTACACTACATGATTCAGCTGCAAAATGAGATTGCACTGCAGGAGGCTCAGAAAACCAAATAACTTTCAAGTCTGCATAAATACTTATTGGCCTAAGGTTGTGGTAAATGACAAAGACCATAGCTTTAGAATTTTGTAGGTGTTGACATATGGTGTAAGACAGGTATGGGTAATATGCAGTGTCCACTTAGTTTTTATATGGTTCCTATTTATAAAAAAATCATAAGAAATGCAATGTAATAAAGGCAAAACCTTTTGGGCAACTGTAGGGCTGCATCAGAAAGATTCAAACTAATCTCAGAGGCAAGATATCCTGTACTTTAAAAAAAAATATTTGAAAACCTCTTTTTGCTTCTTGACCTCTGATAAATATCTGTATCATCTTCATCTTTCTTGCAGGCCTTTCTAATCTTTGGTGCAGAGTAGCATTTGACATTTGATTGTAGCCTTAAGCACCAGTTTCACTATTTCAGTAAGGTAAAACTTATTCTCTTCATCTTAAAGAATCGGTTTCTGGAAAAGATTTGGTTTAGGAAGAAAGTTCAAAACAGTTACATTTTCTGGTTCTATCGGGGACTTAAAAAAACCGCACAGAAATAAAATGGCTTCCCACCTCATTTCTCTGATCCCTGACATCTAGGTTATGTTATTCAATTCACAGTCATAGAATATTCTGAATTGAAAGAGACCCACAAGGATCATCGAGCTCAAGTCTAAAGCGAATGGCCTACACAAGGACTGAACCCGTGACCTTGGTGTTATTAACACCATGCTCTAAACAACTGAGCTAATCTTGGAGTTTTTTTAAAATATTGTCTGGGCTTGTTCTTACCCAGCAAGGTTGTCCTAAGGTACCTGAAAGATTTACATTTGTCTGTTATTTTGCATATCTAGTAGCCTTAGTAAACTTTATGGTACCAACCAGGATGTGACTTATCTGGAAATACAAAACCATGTCTAATAAGTAACTTTAAAACAACATCTTTCAACTTGGGAACATATAACATATAACTTTAAAATCTTCAAGTATTCTCATGTGATAATGGAAGTGTATTGTTCTTACTAAGCAGAACAAAGGATTATACATATAGTACTGAGAAGAAAACCCCATCTGATTTATTGGCTCTGTTCTACAAAAACAAAAGAAGTCGTGGGACCACCCTATCTTGTATTTAACTTCCAGCATATAATTTTATAAAGTACTTAAAGATATGATAATATCTGACAGATTTTAAAGCAACTTAGTCATAATACAGTTCATATACCTCCTTTGTTGTTGTTCTGGTTTTTATTTTGTTTGCTTTGGTTTTAGTCTCTATTTTCTGCGTAAAGTACCTGTGTGAATGCTAGCATTTTATTCTACTCTTCCAGCACATCTGGGTTTTTTTGTTGTTTCTTGGTGCTCCTGTAGGTCAGAATGTTATCATGATAACTTTTTCAAGGTGATTATGATACTTGAAATACTGTAGCATCAGTTTGTAGAGGATTAGTTACACAATAAAAAAAAAAAATTTAAAAAAATAGAAAAAACTTTACATTATGCAAAAAAATTAACACGGACTCTCAAATTCTTTGTGGTTAAGCTGTAGAGTAAAACATCAGGAAAAAAACCATATTGTTGTTTCTTTTCACTTCCACAATGCAAATATCATATGAGAGCAAATTCTGTGAGAAGTCATCTGTATCTTCATCAGTGCCTCTGCACAGTCAGCCTCTGGAAATCATGTCTGGCTAGTATTTTTGTCATCTCTCATGAGCTCTGAGTGGTGATCATTAAACCAAGGGCTACTTTCGTTGACTTTCACAGTGTAGCAATATTAATGAGGCTCAGTTTTTGGTATAAACAGGCACTTTATTTACAAAGGCTGCAACAATGACAGACAAAATGAGAACTGTCTGTTGTTCTGACTGGTGATGTGATTGTGTTGTTATTGTGCTAGAACCTCATGCATTCACATTGCAAATAATAGTTTTGTACTATTTCTAGCCTGGTTCTAAATGTATTCTTGGAATAATTCTCACTGGCTGTTCCAAATTTATCTGATTGTCTCAGTAATTTTGGTAGAACAACAGCTGACATCTGTGGGTGCTTTGCCTCTTGCAAACAATCAGCTAAAATCAACTCAAAAAAAGCATCTGTCACAGTCACAGCACAGATTAGTAAAAGAGTTGCGGGTCACAGTTTTGCTTAAATGAGTGAGAAAAGGATGGGAAGAAATAAGTAAAGACAGCATACTTTTGAGAGTGGGGAGCAGAATAATGTGCTATTTAAACCTGATAACACCATTACTGTTTTATGTGTTTGTTTGGGGGTTTTTTTGTTTGTTTAAAAGTGGCAGCTTGTTATTCCAAGTAACCCACAATGTTTTGGATTTTTTTATTTGGTGGGGAGCTTATGGGGGAAGGAGGTGACTAAATCAACTGCTTTCAGAATGAGAACAATGTTTTTTGGGTACTAACTGGACCCTTAGCCAGAAGAAAATATGAAAGGAATGCCAATGAATGTACTAGAGAATCAACAAAAAAAAAAAACAACCTACCATGACAGGACCTACAATAAAGGGGGTTAATACAACTGTTCAGATTGGTGTTGTTTTCCTTAGTGTGCTAAATAAGGCATATCTGCTGGATCTTCTCAAAATGGGATGTTGTTTTCTATAGCTATTAATTGGTGACAAATATAGTTTTGATCTTGAATAGTCACTGTTCTGCTAATTAGTTCTTCTGGATCAAGCTGAAGGAACTTAAGATGGTAAATAAAGAAATATATCTATAAGCAAGAGATGCCAGTATCTGTTTTATCAGATTAGCAAGAATATAATGACTTGGGGTTTGTCTCTGTCTTTGGATTTCTTATAAAGCTTTCATACAGATTTAAATAAAATAAGGACAGTATAATAGTCCTTTAAGCTCTTCCCTAGTAATATATGGAATTGTCACTATCACAGCCTTTACTCAGGACAGGAGAGTAACAGGAGACTTCTTTTAAATGTGCAGTATATGGAATTTGGAGCCAACACAGACCAGATCTGTATAAAGTGAAAATGCTGACTCTTGTTATTGCTAAAAGTCAAATTCTCATTCTTCAAGCCGTTCTTTTTAAAATTTCACAGAGAGCAACAAGAGCATTTATTTATTTTGGTAACTGCTGGCTACATTTTCGCTTTATCGTGGGGAACAGTGTTGAATTTCCAGCAAATAGGGTTTTGTTCTTCTTGGGTATCCTAACATTTTGTGACAATTTCAGTTATGAGAGGTAGCTGCTTAATGAGATTTTTTTTTATTAAGGGAATTTTATTTCTACAGCCAAATTATTAGTCCCTATTGTCTTCATATAGGCCTATACGATAGAAGAAAGGCAGACATGCAACTCTTATTTGAAAACAGTAAGACATAATCTGAAATTGTAGATGTTGAATCTACTAACTTCTGGATGGGACTGCTCAATGGGCACTTACTTAAAGGAGCCTTTGCAGAGATGATAGACAGAGTGAATCTCATTATAGCACTATGGCCACAGTACGCCAAAGCAGCAGCTGTTGTAAATTTAGAAGAAACACATTCTGTACCAGCTAAAACTCCTGAAAATACCCCTCTTTTGGCTGTTATTCTTCCCTCTTTTTCTTTAATCTATGCTATTTTTCTCAGCTGAGTGATTAGTAAAATATCTATTCCTTTATAATTCCTGATGATCATATAGTTATTCCTTTATTTGGCTGTGTTACATAGCGGCTGTTTGATCCAACAGGAAATCGTAGGAAGTTTAATGAAATACTAGCCTTCAGAGAAAATTTCAGGTTGATTTCAATGTAGTGCTTCTATACAGCAAGTTTTCCATAAACATGGTCTCTTCTCTTCCCACAAAAATTTCTTCCAGCAGATTCATTGTTGTTGTTGACACTTGGTTGGAACATTTCAGTAGTAACTTCTCCAGAAAAAAAATTTTGACAAGATATTTAGAATTTGTTCTGAAATACCTGTACAGAGAGATGGACCATGTGAGGTTTTCTTTCCTTACCATTTTTGTGGAAACAAGACCTGTCCTGACATTTTCCTGTGTGCATCCAAACCTAAACCTTAAAAAATCCTTCACTCGAAATGCTCTTAGCTAATAGAATATCACTGTAGAATATTTCACCTACTTACTTCCTTCAGCAACATGTCTCACCAAGAATATTAACTGAATTAGAGGAGGTTGAGGGAAGACCTTTTCGCTCTCTACAATTACCTGAAAGGAGATCGTAGCAATATGGAGATCAGTCTATTGTCCCAAGTAACAAGCAATAGGTCAAGAGGAAAAGTTGCACAAGAGGAGGTTTAGACTGGATATTAGAAAAAAATTCTTCATCAAAAGGATTGTCAAATACTGCAACAGGCTGTCTGGAGAAGTGGTTGAGTCACCATCCTGGGAAGTATCTAAAACTTGTGTAGATGTGGCACTTATAACATGGTTCAGTGGTGAACATGCTAGTGCTAGGTTAACAGTTGGACTTGATGATCTTGGGAGTCTTTTCTCAACTAAACAATTCTATGATTCTATAAATTAATGCCTGCAACTAAAAAGATTTTTCATATAGCTCCCTTGTTTTATGAAGGCTTGGGGTTAACCAAGGTAACTAGGTCTTTATCTTGGGAGTTGTGCTTATCTAAACACCTATTTTGTAGCAGTTGAATTATTCAAATGAGAATGGACTTATGATGAAGTATTCTTTCTTCTGTATTATGTGCCTAATTTGTAATTCCTCAGAGTAGTAGAAAAAAACATGCACAGAGACTAAGTTACCTTTAAGAAAAATGTTTAAAATGAAGCTAAACAGATGAAAGGTGTGGGGGACTCAAAACAGCTCTACATGTGTGGGAAGGGACAGATCAGATTCTGCCATGGTGAAATTGTGTTCTGTCTCCCCCATAACTCCACCTCTTCAAGGGCCTTTATTGCAGCCATCAGTCACTGGCACTGGGAGCACTGCCCTATACCATACACCCTGGAGGCCCTAACCTAGCCCTAGAATGGCTGGCAGACCCAAAGACCCGGCTGGCAGGAGTATCCACAGGAGTCCAGAGAAGCCTCCACATGGTCATGGCCCTACCTACCCTGGACTTGTGGTAGCTGGATCTACACTGGATCTAAGGTGGTAGTTATAATTCTCTCTTTCTCTCTCTCTACTTCTTCCTCTTCTCCTAATTTCCTCTTCTTGATATTTGAGTAACCTAAACCTGGAGGGGTTGGAATTTGATAAGTCAATGTTTTGTGAAATGCTTTATGTTGATTGAATGCTTGCTTTAAACTTTTGCCAAGTTCCCTTATTTTTCAAAGTTTTCCAGTAAAAGTGTGTTATTTTGACCCCTTGAAAAACATTGTAACATTTTTCCCATGCACAGCCTTGAGGCATAAAAGAAGTGAAGGCCCTTTCAAAAAAATCTGTCGGGAGGATTTTTAGAGCCTTGTGTCTTTTTGATGTGAAACTCCTTTAATGAGCTTATAAGCAGAGGCTGGAGTCTTGCAAAAGGCATTAAGTAAAATGGAGAGCTAACTCATAGGTATTACACAGGCCAGGCTTAAAAACTACCCTAGAGCCTAAAGCACTGGCAGTAGGTGTAGTTGAGTCCAGTGTCAAAGGTGAACAAAGGTGAACAGGGGAACAAATTCAAAATAGAATCATAGAATCAATTGGAAAAGACCTCAGAGATCATCAAGTCCAACCCTTGATCCAACTCCAGTCCGTTTATTAGATCATGGCACTAAGTGCCATGTCCAACCTCAGTTTAAAAACCTCCAGGGACAGTGAATCCACCACCTCCCTGGGCAGGCCATTCCAATGCCTGACCACTCTCTGTAAAGAATTTCTTTCTAATATCCAGCCTAAATTTCCCCTGGAAGAGCTTAAGCCCATGCTCCTTTGTCCTATTGCTAACTGCCTGGGAGAAGAGGCCAATCCCCACCTGGCTATAACTTCCCTTCAGGTAGTTCTAGAGAGTGAGGAGGTCACCTCTAAGCCTCCTCTTCTCCAGACTAAACAACCCCAGCTCTCTCAGCCTCTCCCCATAGGTCTTGTGTTCCAGTCCCTTCACCAGTCTTGTTGCCCTTCTCTGGACCTGCTCCAGCACTTCAATATCTTTCCTGAACTGAGGGGCCCAGAACTGAACACAATACTCACCAGTGCAAAGTACAGGGGAAGGATCACTTCCCTTGTCCTGCTGACCATGTTATTTTTGATACAGACTAACAACTATCTTGGTTTTTAATAATGCTTGTTTGCAGGGATTTCAATGAATAAATCTCAGAAAACATCAATACAATTTAAAACTTCAATATCTAAAATACAAAGCAACTTATATACTACTCTTCATTTGGAATATTTAGTTTTACGGTATTTTCCAGGCACATCAGCACATTTTTTTTCCGCCTTTAGAAATGCACAACTGAAAATTATCAGTTTTTATCACCATACATTGGTCTTCTCGGTGACCAAAAGACCCATGAAGAGTTTAATGAAGTTATAATTTTAAGTTGTACATGCAGCTGAACACAATCTATGCTATTACATTCTGACTTGTTAATTATGTCTTGAATGGATCACTTGCTTTCAAATTAATATATACAATGTCTTATAATAAAATTGTCTTCTGAGCTGTCCTGTGAGAAGGATGGTTGAACCACTGGAATTTTTGGTTATAAATATTGGGGAACACAAAGGAATCCCTTCCTGGTTGTTGTGGATGATAAAACAGTATAAATATAATATTCTTGGGTAACAACATAGATGATGCAATAGCGTCATGACTGCTGATAAATATTGATTTTCAATTAACTCTTGCAAATTAATATATGGCAATGAACGAAAGCAGCATTTGAAAATAGAATGTGACATTACCTTTCACTTTTATCAAAAGAATACTTACGTTTTGGAGAAAAAATAGCAAAAGAATTCACACATGCTGTTTTCAAGATAAAAAAGCATTTAAGTAAAGAATGAGATTTGTAGTATAGGAAGTTTTTAACCCTTTAAGTTCCACAGTACCTATCTCCATTTTTGTTGCAGCGGCTATAAATGCATTTATTTTTTTACTAAATTTAGACTGGCAGCAAACATTTATGTGAACTACCGAGTCTGACATCTAATTAACACACTCTTTACAGGTTTAATGAGCAGTGATAAATTTCTATCTTTTCTTTGGCACATTTTAATTAGTTGTAATTATGAGTGGAGTGGCCTGAAAAGCTTGTTATCCCATGGACTCACCATAAATCTCTGTAATTCATATATGTATAGATAGAATGAGTTTTTATGGAATTGAAAAAACAAAGGTTATTTAAACCATTACATCAGTCGTATAATATCCTTCTGTAAAACTCAGGTAAGCAAAATATTGGACATAAATATTTGATTATGCTGCAGGTGATGCCTCATAAAATAAATTTATTGTCTTTTTTGACTGAAGAAAAAGTAAGCATGGAAATACACTTCATCTGTTGCTCATGACTGAAACATTGACTGCTGACATTCCTCTTTAGTGACAGTATAAATTTCAAGTAGAAAGTGTATGTGTTTGAAGTATTTATTTATAAAGATTTTTAGCACTGAATAGTCACTCAAGTGAAATACAAACAAATGAAATATGATCTTAAAGATGACAACACAAGTGCAAAAAGTGTTTTCCTTACAGTAAATATGAAAAACTTTCTAAGCCAAGACTAGTCTTCCTTCACAGGGAATTTTGTAATCTCTAGAGAGAGACATGAAAGAACTGCCAATGAGACCAATACAATTTACATCACCCAACGCAGCATATGAAAGGAATCAAAAGATTCATCTCAATCAAGAACTGTACTTTGATATAAAAAAATATAATTTCATGGGACACTATCTAGCACATATATAGCACATATATATATATAGCATATATATTCTCCTGCAAACCTGATATTTCATTTCTTGTGTGAGTAACAAGCAAAAACTTTTGAGGCCCGAACTTGTCAAATGGGACATTTGAGAGCTGACGGGAACCTGAAGCATATGATATCCTCCAGAAGCCAGTGCTCTCTGTGTTATGAAGCACAATTTTTTTTGGGTATCTTTGATCCTAACTCCCAAAGTCTGACAGCTACTGCACAACCATGCAGAGGGTCTGAAGATATGAGAGGAGAAACCAAGTGGTGTTTTTTGCTTGAATTGTGTAAAAAGGAGCAAAAGAAATCTCACTTGTTAATAAAATTAGAAAAATATTAATAGTCTGCGTTAAGGGTAGCTAAAAGATTCATATTCAGAAGTCAGAACAACATGGACCGTGTCTCTTTCCATGATTTGTGCTCAAATACTCTTTCCTGCAATTGCCAAAGCCCTGAACTAGTTCCTAGCTTCTATATTAGCAGCAAAGTGGTGTCTCTTGTTATTTTCATTTCTGACAACACAACTTTGGACAGCCTTTACTGAAGAACAAATGATAAAATTACTGAATAAGATCTTCTGTTGAACCTACACTCCATATATTGGCAGCTTGTAAATGGTAGAGGTGGAGAGGGAGAAGTAGAAAATGCCTTGGTCTTTCCTTCCTAATCTGTATCCCTTTGATTATGGTTGCTTGAAACTGTTTCATGATCTCAACTGTAGTCTCAGTCAATCCAGAGACTATAAGGACAAACCTGAGGTGAAATATATAAGAATGGATTGCAAAAAAAAGAAAAGCCACATTAAAAAGGACCAGGGACTAGAAGCTGAAATAGTACATGGATTGAAAAGCTTAAATAGCTTTGGAAAGCTGGGGGTTTTGCCTTAGAGAATCTCTTAAAAATAATATTAAAATAAATTTAAGTGTCTCTGTGAAGCTCAGTTTTTTGTAATGCCTTATTTTAATGAACCTTTCTTCTTTATTTAGTTCTTTCACAATGTTTACTGGCTTTATTGTCTGCCTTCATTTTCCCTCGGTTTTTTTTCTATTTCTTTTATGAAAGATAAGTAAATTGCTGTTAATTACTTTGCCTAATGATTGATGACAGTGTCATGTTTAATCATTTTTTGATGCTTTTGTCTAGCAGTTGGGCTATGCAAGGATGTCTAGCATTTGTTAATATAGACAGTAATTGCGAATACAAACAACTCACTTTTTATTGATGAGAAAATTGCACCACATCACATGTGCAGCTATGAATTTGTTTCCTAGAGAACATTTACTGTTGCTTTTTTAGGCGTTTTTTAAACAGTAAAAAACGTAGTTTTTGTCAGTTTCTTTAGGAGCCTAGACCAGACCTCATCAGGAGGATGTTTTCTTTCTCACAATCATCCTAAATTTTCTTCTTTGAGCGTGTTATGTGCATTCTTAGAAAATTGGTGAGAATTAACATTTCATTCCAAAGAGAATTAACACCACACTCCAAAAGGCACAGCTAAAATTTCAGAATATCTTATTCTATAAGAAACTTATTAATAGCAGAGTACTTATTTGCCAACGATCATTACATCGTCCTTAGAAGGCAGGAAAAGTGACCTCATTCTAACAATTTGATGTTTTGTGATCTCACAAGATTTTCTTTTTCAGGGTCTGATCCATGTTAGCCATCAATATAATCTCATTTCAAGGACTGTTTGTTCCCCTGGTAAATCTGATATGTAGATTTTTAGAGTTTGATCTGTAGCCTGTCTTTTCAAGCCATTTGTTCTGTTTAGTTAATTGAAGTAAATGCAGCTTTCATCTAATTTAAATTCAGTTTTTCTTCTTCAGGAGCACTATTCTACAAAATGAGTAAATCAAGAGTAAGTATTTTTGGTGCGGCATTTTGAAACAGAGCTATGAAGATGCAAATGAGAGCCTCAACAGATGAACACCAGACATGTGAGTACTATTTCTGAGATTGAATGCTAACTTGTCCCAATAACACTTCAGAATACAAAGGAACCAGACTTTAGTGTATCAGTTTGTTGAGATGACTTTATTTTCTCTCCTGCTAAACTCGTCAGGAGTAAAACAATGAAATAAAATATTGTGAGAATTAAAACTATCCAGCCTGTGAATCTGAGACAGATTCTGGAATAATTATCTTTGTCTAGTACTGCTACTCATATCTTTTCGATTTTCTTGCTATTTATACTGTCATCAAGGAAAAAAATAGTTAAATCATTGAATCTTCTCTACTGTCTATGAACAGAGATAATGAAAATTCCTTGGACTCCATTCGAGGACATAATTTGACCTTTCTTGTAAATTCTGTCAAAACTGCTGTGTAAATGGAGAAGGAATAATGACAGAGGATACACATCATTGTCCTTACTAAATCTGTGGAGACTTAGGAAAGATAATGATGACATACATTAACTCAGACAGGTACCACTTTCAAACAGTGGAATTTCCTTTTGGAGAAGTTTCTAGTACATTTCTAGCTCAATGTGTTGTGTTAAAGACCTGGCCATGTTGTTTTGAACTGGATGTGCCCATATATTTACAGTGCAAAGAAGTACTTTTCTGTTTGCAAAAGGAAGATGTGCTCTAAATGATGTATGGTCTGATATAAACTGGTATGCATAAAAATTACCTCAAATATGTTAGCTTGCAGCATTATAAAGAAACTAATAGAAACACTATTTGTTGCATGAACTATTTTTTCTGCTTTTGTTTATAAATCAAACCTATGTTGATAAAGGGATGAATGAATGAAATAAATCTAGCTTTCTACTTAAAAAAAGCCAGACCAGCCAAGTCAGTCAAATAGAGCAGAAGATAACAATATATTTAATATTATAAAAGATACATTATATATATATTATACTGCATATTTATTGCTCATTATGAAGTTACATAGGTCCTTATTCATAAAGATATTTATTCAGCTCTTCAGAGTTTGACTGACTTAACCTAAAGTGAGACTGAAAGTTAAAGCTTGTAGAGGATTTAGGTGCTTTAAACTCTAATTTAGGCTTTTAAGTCCAAAATTGTTATTCAGAAATACTAAAATATCCCTGAGCTACAGTATTAATAAGTTTAAAACATTTAGATGCTTTCTTGATTAGTTTAAATATTTCTCTTTGTCTGTACAGAGAGCAGCTCCAGCACTTGTTTTAGCTCTAGCGGAATCCAGTAGCAAGATGACACTACTCTTCAATTTTTTGCAGGCCCAATTATTATGCCTCTAAGACATAGACAAGGTCTGCTCCTCAGAAAATACAACTATGGCAGATTTGTTTCAGGGGCTGGTCTGTGCTGACATGTTTCATGAAGTAAACTATTGTGTACACAGTTTGTCTGGAAAATAAGGAAGTCAGTGATTTTTTTGGAAGAGAAATAGACCTGAATGACTCAGCTGCTAGGAGTCTTTGCTTTCTCTTATGCTTGTTGTGTGTTTCATCTCTTTATTGTTACATTCTCTTTGCTAAGAAGTAATTTACAGGTTATTTCAAAAAAGAGTTATAGTATACTGTACATAAGGATATTACCTGGCTCAAGGAGAAGTTCTGCCTTCTCAACTTGCATCCCTTTAATCTGTTATAACCATGAAAAAGAAACGGAAGTTCACTTAATGCAGTGTCAACTTATGTACTGGTTGGCTTCATTTGTATTAATGTTTAGAGTTAAAAGGAAGGTTCTTTTTCAGAAAATGGAAATTCTGGTTGGCCTGAGTTTTTAGAGAAGTGTTTTGAGAAATATTTCAGTTCTTAATTTTTTCACAAAGGTTTTTTCAAATGAAACAAGCACAATATTACTGAGGCACCATGTCGCATAATAAGCACTGTCGCATGATGCAGAAAAGACTGTCTCACAAAAATTCTAATCTGCTTCCGAACTTTATTGATTTAAAAAAAAAACCACAACAAAACACAAATCCAACAACAACAAAGTCCTATACTGGTCTGTGTAGAGCACTAAAACATATATATTGATTGTTTTCTACCTGAAGGGTTATTTTTATTCTGCTAAATCAGTGCTTACCTTCATGGATCTCCTTCACTCCAACAGAAGGCATACTTGTGTAAACAACGGAAAGTATATATAGACTCTTCTCTTTTACAGTAAGTGAGAGGAAAGAAAATTTTTAAATTTTAATATCTAGGACTATTTTATGTACTTTTGTTGGCCCTTTTTTATAACAACAAATTTGAAGACCTTCCTGCTCTGTTCTCTCTGCATTCAAGGAAAGTAAATAGAGAGAACTAGCTATTGGTCTGGAGAATGTACATAAAGTTTTTATCCGGTTATTTTGTTAGCATCATTATTTATTAGTATTGTTGTGTTTTCTTTTCTAATCATATGTGCCAAAAAAGTAAATAAGTATACTTTAAAAAACTTTAAAGAATCAAAGTACAACCGCTAAATGTAAATACACCTGAGCTTTGTAATTCTTTCGCTAATATACTTGGCAGTCATAGTTACAGTGGTCCTAGACCAGAGCAGCTTCTACTTCAAGTTCTTTCTAGTGCTACTGCACCTCTAAGGAGCAGGATTAGTTCGGTGATTGACAGAACTTACAGGAACTGTAGTATGAGTATAAAAAAATGGATTTTTTTCCACTTGTTTCCACTTCCAAGTGTCTTCAATGGGTAGCTTTTGTTAGCTTGCATTATGCCTGCTGTCAAAAAGAAAAATAAATGGCTGATTTGCAGGCAGGACTGCACTTAAAAGTGCAGTGGCTCCTGCCTCTTTAAATGAAAAAGAAAGAAGCAGAGTTCACAACCACCTGAATGTAGTGGGCAGCTGAGTAGCTAACATAGTATAATATATATTTACTCAGTGTTTAGCAACAACTAAATAAAGTTCCACTCCAAAGTCTACACGAATGTGAAATTCCAATTAAAAAGAGACCTGCTGAGCAGTCCTTCTCCTGCAACAAATGGGGAACATTTTTTCTTTATACCACCTTCAAGCATGTTTTTGTGGGAAATGTTTAATTCTGTTTGATCTCCATCTGCATTTACTCTTTTTTATCTCATTCTCCCTCTTTATTGGCATTGTGGACCTCCCAATGTCAAGGTGTAGATATATGATCAACTCAGTTGTAAAGATGGCTGTGTTAGCTTTCCTACCTGTTTATACTGTGTCCTCTCCAGTGATTGTGAACACTCTCTCATGGGCTTTCTAATACTGTAGCTTCCTTGCAGTTTTGCAAAGAAAAGGAATACACCTTCGTGCTGGTTTTGGCTGGAATAGAGTAGCTGATATGGGGCTGTTTTGGATTTATGCTGGAAGAAGTGTTAATAACACAGGGCTGTCTTCCTTACAGCTGAGAAGTGCTTACACAGAGTCAAGGCCTTTTCTGCCTCTCACTCCTCTCCAAGAGAGAGAAGATTGAGGGTGCAGAAGGAGCTGGAACAGTGTCTTGGTTCTAGACAATTTGGAGGGGTGAAGACCTTGGACACAAGCCTCCTCCCTTGGATTCAATACCCCTGGTTTACTCCAATACAGAGGGAGAAACTAAATATGGTCAGACGTAAGTGAAAAAAACAACTCTTTACCAAAAGAAATGCTAATAACAATAGTGATAAAACTGGGTTAAATCAGCTGATGAGGGCAAACTTCCCAAGCCCCTGAACCAAATTGAGATGGTGACTAGCCTCCTGTATGCAGAAAACACACGTTGCCACAGGACAGAGACAAGGTGGCTGCCCTTCCATGCGCTTTACCTTCTCCCACGATTGGAAAACCTGCCAGGAATGGTTGGAGAGTCAGTGCTGACAGGAAACAGTAGGTAGCTCGGATTTGATACCAGCAGGCCCTTGCATGGTGCTGGAATGAGTCTGCACTGCTGGTGCACCCAGTCAGACCAGGGCTGCAGACCCCGCTGGCAACTGGAAGGACCCACAAGACAACTACTGGATCAAGTAATGAGACGTGGTTGTTGTAATTTCAATGTTTGATGGCCAAAGTGGTGGTCGCAGTCCGAATCCATCAAAGTGGTGGTGGAAGCCCTGGGTAGTAAGGAAAGTTCTCTGTGGTGAGGGAATAAAATCCAGTGTTGAGTGAAGTCCCACTGGGGTCTTTTATTGGGCTTAGGCTAGGTGTGAATTCCCCCAGTACCTCCCCAGGGCAGGGAATTCTACACTGGATCAGGGAACATTTCAGGAGCCTTTGACACTTTCTAAGATGTTACAGCTGCCTATTAGCCCAGGCGGATCCATCATGGCCCATCCGCAGAGTATCTTCAGGCCATGTGTGTGAATTGTCCCCCTGCTTTCCTGGAGGGGAGTTATCACAGCTGAGTCACCTGTGTAAGAACAAAGAAACACTAACCCTCCTAGGATTTCCCTCTCTCCTTATTTTATCCAACACCCTTGGCTTGCAGCCTAAGGAGTCAGGTGTGCATGCCCTCAGCACCTGGGCAGTTACTTTGTACATCATCAGCTT
The DNA here is from genome assembly GCA_013397135.1 of Pachyramphus minor. Lineage (NCBI taxonomy): Eukaryota > Metazoa > Chordata > Aves > Passeriformes > Tyrannidae > Pachyramphus > Pachyramphus minor. Next base: position 166,270 of record VYXB01000609.1, read on the forward strand.
GCGCCTTGATTGTCTGAGTCATCAACATTCCAGACTTTCACACTTGTGGATACATTCTTCTCCTAGGATAATAGTACCACACTTATCTCAAGTTTTCATCACAGTCAAATTAGTAGGCATATTTGGGGAAAAGAGAAATGAAAAGGTGGATGCCAGAATTTTTGTGTAACCCAGAATAGACAGCTAACCCCCACTGACTAAAGGGGCATTTCATACCATATGGCACCATGCTTAGCATAAAACCAGGGGAAAGAAGTAGGAAGCGGGGATGTTTGGAGTGATGGCATGTTTGCCCTAAGTAACCATTACATATGATGGAGCCCAGTGTTCCTGGGGATGGCTGAACATGTGCCTCCCCATAGGAAGCAGAGAATTAATTCCTTTTTTTTGCTTTGCTTGTGCACACAGCTTTTACTTTACTCATTAAAATGTATTAATCTCAACCCACAAGTTTTATTCTTCCAACTCTCTCTCCCATCTCACCAGGGAGGAGTGAGCAAATGGTTATGTGGTGCTTGGTTGCCAGCTGGAGTTAAACCACAACAACCTGTGTTTAGACATATGAAGTAATTTGGTGAGACATTTTAGTGTCATGGCAGGTGTAAGGCTAAATTCAATGTGCTAGCATTCTTTTTATGTAGTAGATGAAAAATAATATGTCACTCAAAACAAATTAAGAGCAATTCATTGTGATCTGCATTAAGATGATTGAGAAACTAGCTGTCTCCAATATAGCAAAAATTAAACCAAGTTAGGACTAGAGGGATGGATAAAGAAGGCTAAATTGGGGAACAACTGGGTTTGGAACAGTCAGAGTGAATATTTTTCGTGATAAAAAATTTTTTGTTCCCCCAAAAATCCTAAGATTTTCTTGCATGTACATATATCCAGTCTTTAGTGGTGCTTAAATTAGATTTTATTTATGCTTAAATCGGTATGTTGGAGAATTGTCTGAAATCCACTCAGAAGTGCATTTCAATGGAATTGATTTTTCTAAGTTTTTTATAATACTATACCAAGGACACCAGAATTCATGAGAATTAAGGTGGAGACTTTTTTTTTTTTTTATTCTCCCACTTTATCATTGGGTCTGGCACTTACCCCACTGCATTTTTGCAGATGACGAAAATAGGAGAAGTGAGTTTAATGTGTTTAGTAACAAAATGTATCAACATTTTAGAGGCTTCTCATCAAGGAGGTGAAAATTAGAGATGGATGAGTTTTCCATGCACCTCTCAGAGCTGCATGTGTTTTCCAAGGTTCAAGAAAGTAAAAGAAGACTTTTCTAGAGAGAAGAAATGAACAAGTATTCTCCAGGGATAGCAGGTGAAGAGAGAATGCATATGCCTTCTGTGCCAGTAACATTAAGAAGAAGTTTGCTTGCACTTGAATGCTCCTGAAAGATGGGCAGTAGTCCTAAAGTACAAAGATTAAATTATACACCACTAGAATGTAGTTAATGCTCTGCTCTTCAGCCAACCAGCTTTCTGCTGGTCAAGCATGACCAAAAAGCTGCAGAATGAAAGGAAGAGAAATGATGTGGCTCTCTTGATGCTTAAACACAATCTAAAGAATGGAAACAGTCCTTGGGTTTACGATGTTAATTAATTCATGGAATTACGCACTTCATGTGTGTGTAAAAGACTTGCTTGTTTGAAGTGAAGACTGGAGAGAGGAGGAACTGGTACAAATCTCCTAATAGCAGTTTTTCCAGATTTTCTATGCTACAGCTTTCACAGGCAGCTGTGGTATACAGCAGATTCTGCAACGAGGGGTTGAATTAACGGTATTCAACAGAGGCAGGAGGGAGGGGTAGAAGATGTCGTGTCATAAGATCCTCTGTATGTGATGGGACTGGCAGAGCCAGGTAGAGGATTTAGAAGGGGTTGAGATGACATCTCAGAACCTAATGAACATTTACCTTTCAGGATCCTGAAAGGTGTATGCAGAGGGCACCCTGGAGTCTACCTTCTCCTAGTTTTCAGTGTTTGAAATTGCTGTCATAAAATAAGGCTTTTTAAACAAATTAATTTCTAATATTGAATTTTAATAAAGAGTAGTGATAATGTAGAAAAAAATCTTTTTTCCTATCAATATGCAATAGATATCAGAGGACATAAGCTGAACATTATATTTTAATAAATTTTTAAAAATCCTACCTACAGTAATATAGTCATCTTTCAAATATCAGAGTCATGCTGTATACCATACAGGAAGTAATAAAATATGAATGCAAAATGACACACTATAATAAATAAAGTTTGAATTCTTAAAATAGAGGATTTATAGGACACTTTATTAATCTTTCTTAGTTATGAGGAATAAGCAACTTTCAGTGATTATTTTATCAGGCAGTACAGTTTTTAGGTATCTCAGAATTGTATCTGCCAAGAAAAAAAAAAAATTATTAATGACAGCACATACTCTTCTTGTCCAAATGAAAAAAAATATTCTGATCAGAAACACTCCCCTGTGTATATGGGGGAAAGAAATCTTCATTTTGTATGAGTGTAAAATGAAAAATGTCTTAAAAAATAATCCCCATATGCTGAACTATGATGTGCTATGGATTAATGTTCAATGACTAAATACTCTGAACACTTGCCAGGGTTTTTTTGCAAACATCAGCATTTTTCTCAAATAATAATAGGGTGTAATTGTCAGGTAAGACAGGTTAAATGTGTTATCAGAGAAAATGGCAATATGTACGTTAAGTGGTATTTACTTGGAAGTCTTCACTTATCAGCAAGGAGAGTGGAGCACTACAAATGTAGCAAAACTGAGTTTCTTACCAGCTTTGGAAAGACTTTCCACCACTTCTATTATCTTATTATTAGAGGCTTTTCTCTTGGCAGAAATTGATTATGCCACATAAGGTATGACCAAGTACTGGATGAGCTGCCAGACAAGCTGACACCAGGGTGATCCTCCCACACTTGTTTTTCTGAGCTATTGAATTTAATTTGAATTCCTATTTAGGTTGCTTAAATACCAAAGCTGATAACCACTTCCCACTGTTAACCATTTCACTTAGATTTATGAACCTAAAATCTGTATACATGATAGAAAGTTATTTTCCCAAGTACTTTATAAATAACTGCATACTTTAGAATTCAGGCAAACCAAAACAGCTGAATTGTATTCAGTTGTCACTCATAGGAGCAAAATCTTCTTTCTAGTCTCTCTGAATATAGTTTGAGGCAAATTTGTTTTTTCATGGTGTAATCTACTGAATGAGTGTAACTAAGAATAGATCCAGAAACTCAGATTCTCATCTATATCTAAATTTAGTCTGCATTACTCTATCAGAAGAATTCTAAGAGAGAGCTCTGGAAGTTTATTCAATACTGTTAAAACAATATGTATCTGCCTCTCTGGTCTCCTTCACCTTCTCATGTAATTCAAACATTCCGGATTGTATTAGATCTGGAATATGATAATACTGTGAATATCTCGGAATTCAAACTCAGTCATTTCATCAGGGGAAATAAATGCAATCCTTCAGTGTTTCCACTAGATTTAAACTTCAGCTTTGAAGCAACTATTCTATGCAAACATTGCATCTCTGTCAGAAATAGGAAGGTACCTGATCCAAGTCCCTACTTTACCTCATACATGGCTGTTTTGAAACTGGAGTTTCCTATTGCCCTACCTTTTTTTTTCACTTTTCCTTCAGAAGTGACCTGGCAACCCAGAACTCTATGAGAGGAGAATGCTGCACAGTTGGTAAGCTAGCTCCTGATATCCAGATAAGACACTATGAATCTTCAGTGTGAAACTGTAGACGTGAAAGTGTAGATTTATCTGACCTGGATGAGCTGAAATATGGGTATGAGTATCTTAAGAAGATCAAGTGATATTTCTATAACATGTTCAGTCAATGGCATGTATATTGAAAACAACTTAAACCACTTTCTCAAGTCCATGGGTTCATCTTTGTTAATATTTTACTTGAGATCAGAAATGAACTTTCAAAGCTAATATTCTGATGGCCCTGATTAGCCAACCAGGTATTGAATGGTGATCCTACAGTACACAAGGTGGATTTTTACTTACATGGTGATAAAAGACAAAAATTAGTATAGGAGCATGCACAACGTGATCTAAATATTAAGGCATATTCAATCTGTTGAGATCAGACTAAAGCTATGTCAAAATAAAACATGCTGAAGTGCTTTAATATAAATGTAAAGGTCCCTGGCCTGACCTGTTTTTTTTCTTCAGATCCCTGGCATCTTCTAGTGTCCATATTACCTCTCTGTTACCATACTGTCTCCTAGTGTAGTCATACAAGCCCGTTTTTTCATTTTTACTTCTACAGAAGTAAATTTTGCCTATTGATGTTGCGGAAACCTTTCCAAAACCACATCAACATGAAAAGAACATTTCTCTATGCTTCATGCTGCTAGCAAAGAGGTTAAAATCAGTAATATGTAAAGGCCATCTATCCTTTTAATGAAAGTGTTATTATTGATCATTATCTAGCTTTCAGGTTGGGTTTAGGTTTTTTTAATCTTGGTAATGATTTTATTCAGCTACTGTATGATCTGTAGAACATTTATTTTCTTCCCCCACCCCCCCTTCTGATGTTTTACCCCAAGCTTGTTTTCCAATCTTGCTATGAATAAGCCAGGGTGCAATTGGCCTCTCAGAACAGCTCAAGTGAAGTGCATTGTGGGGTGGGATTAGGAATGGTACTACTAATAAATTATCCATAAATATTTCTGCTGTTCCCAAGGCGTATTCCCAAATGAAAATAAATATTGATTAATTTTTTTAAATTATTGATTTTTCAAATGATCTTGTTTTGATCTCTGTAAGGGAAGTTAGATGCTTCAAATAAAACCAGCATGAATAATATGGTTTGAATTTACCAGATGAGATTAGCGTGGCTTTTATAGCTCAGTTTTTGTTAATGATTTTTTCAAGTCACATTTGCTATAATTTCAGTACTAACTGGCTTTTTAGTCATAAATCCAATAAAGTTTTTATACATATATTAACATAGAGTAAGGTCAAACAAGTTTTTTCCTAAATGAACTGGCAGGTGAAGAATTCAAGGTGAAGCCTCAGATTCTGCAAACAGGGTAGCAAGCAAAATAAAAACAGAAGAAAACAACAAAAAAAACCACCACCCCCAAATCAGGGTTGCAATACGCTAAAAGCTCTGGGACAATAAAAGTTAAAAACTTTCTGAAACAGAATGAGCAGAAGAGTGCATCCTAAACTCTATTCAGAACAAGGTATCCATGTTCTACATGCAGTTCCATCACAGAAGTTAATAAAGACTCACATTCAAAGAATGAATTGCAATCTATTTTTGCCATTTTCTCTTATCCAGAAAGGCAGGGAAAGCTAAGCGTAACTCTACAGTTCTGAAGAAAGTTGCCCATAAGTATGGCTGTGTAATACAGTTGCTTTGAATGGTTTCAGTTTCTGGAGGGTTTAGATTTGTATTCCAGGAAGTTCTCTGTGCAGTCACGAACAATGATCTCACAAAGGGCTTTTTTACAGGATAAGGCTGTGGATTAGTGGATTATCCCACTGTATTAGGGTGGGAGTTTTTATTATCTAGCTGCCCTAAGGTCTTCCTGCTATCATGTGCAGCTATTGTGAGTTTCGTGAAGAGCATATGATTTGTCAGGGGGATCTTAAGCAACACTGTTTAGGATAACTCCAACTATGTCCGCTTTAGTGTTCAATATTAGACAAGGAGTCTTTTCACAATTGTGCTTCAGTTCACCTCCAAACATTTTCAGGATTCTCTAGCTCAGTTCTTTCTTGATGACCCTGAATTGGTAAAAGGTGGTCTCATGTTAGAGTGCAATTAATGAGCTCTGATCCCTAACGGACAATAGCTCACAGAATCAAAATGGAGTTAGTCAGCTATAATCCTTTCAAACATATATATATATATATAAAACATGAACTGCTGGTCTTCTGCAGTGAATGATTCACTCTACATATTTCACTCCTATTGTGCCATGCTACTTGCTAAATTAGAAAGAGTCTGTGTTCATCCTTCTACTGTATTTTCTCCTACCTTAGCAATAGTGTGAATGTATATTCCCTGCCTTGTATGACTCAGAGATGACCTGCAAGAGGACACAGAGCTTTTGAAGACAAACAAGCATTTTTAGACCTAGTGATCTTAGCTGGATTGAGCTTCAGAAGTATCAAGGACAACATAAAACAGATAAAAATAGAATGGATATTTAAGATTTGATGCAGCTAATTTAATTCCAATATCTGATAAGAATGCTATGTTTGAACTAATTTCTTTGCTTCTTAGTAAATGCACATTTCACTGATTTCAGCAGAGATTACGTGGCAAGGTCAGAGACCAGCCTTCATCCAAAAACTACTTCTACTGAGAATGTGGGACATTCAGTTCAAGCTTTCTACCTCAGTAAATAACCATGTTTAAGAATTTTTTTCAACCTGCCAGTTTTACAAATTGGAATTTTAAACTAGTGCATTGTTGTCAAGCATGTCAAGGTGTGAGAAAGTCACTAGGGAAGAACAAAAGTATAATTTATTGACTGCAGTATTTTCCAAATTATTTAAATGTTATTCCTTTTCTGTCTCTTTTCTCTGAACTTAGTATGCTATACGGTCCCGAGGACTAAAAATGTAAGGTTGTGTGGAAAGGCTCCATACAAATGAGTAAATTTGTTTTATTATTCAGAAGAATGAAGGGTAATAGAAGGACTTCCTATTCCCAGAAATAAACCTGCATGTGGTTTGATGTGTTTTTCCCATCCATGACTATGACAAAGAAACATGAATGAAACAGATTCCAGTTTAAGTCCTGTACAAGAACTGTCAATCTGGCAAAATGGCAACACACAATAGATTGGTCTTCCTAAGCTGACAACCTCTGCCTGGTATCCTTCTGCCCATACAGAGATCCGCCTTTTTTTTTTTTTTCCCTGTTGAAGCTGACTTTCTGTGGCACTTCTAACAAATGCTAGAAGTAATAGTTTATAATTTTCAGTTCCTTGACTCTAAGCCCAGTGGTCTTCCAGTGCTTTTCAAGCTTTTCTTAACCCCACTTGCTGTGCTCAATAACACAGACCTGGCATCTGTCATCTCAGTTAATTTCTTAACGTTCAACTCTACTTGGGAGGGCTTTGTTTCATAGCTAAGAACATTCTTCTACATGCCTTGTCTCCTTGGTCTGCTGCCTTGTTTTTCCTATAGGTGTTTCAGGCTTGTTCAATAGTTTTGGGCTGACTATTGCAACAACTTCATACGCTATATGTTTGCTATACTCTTAGTTAAAACAATCAGAAGATCAAATACTTGTCTGAATAAGGAGCTCACTAGGATCACCACATATTCAGAGGAAGATGGAAGCAGAGAAAGGTGGAGAATCCACCCAGAATGTTGCAAGAAATATTTACCCATTCAGCATCTTATGCTGAATTTTTTATTAGTATATTCTTGTGAAAATATTCATTGAAAAATACTCCTCAAAACCCTCTGGTTTTAGTCAGAAAATTCTGCAGATAATGACACAAAACAATCGCCTTTTTTTTTTTGTATTTTATTTCTGAGAAAAAAAGTAGAATGTCATCACTCTATAAAACACACATTTATAGAAGGTTTCAGAGATAAAGCAAACAATATGCTCATGCTTGGTGAAGCAAATTTCGAAGGAAACTGGATGACCACTCTGTTTACTATACACTTTGCCAACTGTGTTGCAAATTAATAAACTGAAGACTGCTGGGCAAAATGATTTGCAGATTTTCAGTATGAGTGTGAACTGTCACCATAAATATTAGGTTTATAGATCAAACACTTGGCAATGCTGAGAACATTGAGAATGATGGCAGCTTTCCACAGAAGGAAATGGTGTTTTGTGTGACCTTGGAGGCATCTTCCATGTAGATTAGTGCAGACAAAATCTATGGATTGATGATACCAGGTACAAGCTCAGTAAGAGAAGTACGTGTGTTTATTACTGGAGGGTAAAGGGCATCTTTGCATCTTCACAGCAGGTTGTTCCTTCCCTCTAAAATAATGTTGATTTCTGTGTTCCAGCTCTCATTCTCAAAACTGCTCTGGGAAAACCAGACTCGACTAAAGCAGTAGCTATTAGACCCTGTGTAAACAGTCTCAGAAGCTGTGATGTTGATACTGAAATGAAGTTTGAATTTTGGCCTAATTCTTCAGAGCATTGAGTACTCTCAATTTTACTAATAAGATGTGAGGACATTCAGCATTTTTTACAAGGAATTCAACACCTTGCAGAATTAGTCTCTGGATGAATTCCAATGAGATACCCAGGACAGATAATTGCAATGAACAGGTATTAAAGAAATATTTGACATTTTAAGCTACAATAAAAGAGATTCTATTGTGGCGGACCACTAACAACCAGAAATTGTGAGTTGAACAGAGCTTTAGTTGCTTATAGAGTAGGTAAATAATGCATTCATAAAATTGCTTTCCATTTCTTTTTAAAATGTTAGAGATTGAGCTTTTTGTTTTTTTTTTTTTATTTAAGAAGTTTTAGCAGAAACTGGAAATGCTCAGCCCTGATGCCAGACTTCAAATTGCTGTCTACCCAAACAGTGCAAATAAAAAAGCAGAAAAATGTGGCCTATGTTAAAATAAATAAATTAATTAAAAATGTGGAAGTTCTGTTTTTCTTGCTTTAGAGCCAGGGTTTAATAATAAATTATAACAAATTGAAATTATTATTAATTCTTTATATGTATTTATATATTATTGTGCTTTTATTAAAATATATTTACATATTAATATTCATATTAATTTTAATTATATAACTAAAATAAATATCTAATAATAAACATTGTATATATTGAAACAGCATTTTTTTCCCCAGAGCATTCTACTCAAAATAGTGTCTAATCCCTACCCCACCCTCTGCTTGACCTTAAATATGCAGGCTCTAGTGAAATTACAAAAGTGCCAATATTGATTTGTTTTCAGTGTTGATTAATATGTCAGATAATGTTTTCTTTTCCTAAGTCAATACTCAGTTTTTTAAAACTGTGACAATGGAAAACTAAGTAATTTTAGTTTAATTCTCACAGCTCTAAATAGTAATGGTAAACATAGTACATTTTTTATTGTATAACGTGCTATAAGATGGGAGATGAAAGCCATTTTAGATACTTCTTGCTTTAGAAGTTTTTGTAGTAAACAGTTACACTAAGAGCAAATGCTTTGTAAATGTATTCTCTATATAATTTTCTTCATATTAAATGCAGATAGAGAGATCTGAAGACACTGGAATCATCAGATGGCCCTGGAATTTTCTGAAGAGCAGAGTGATTTGATTCTATTTCATATTTACTAATAAACCTAAGAACTGCAATAACTTGTCAAGAATTTTAGAAGTACGAATGCTGTAACACAATCATGAAAGGGCAAAATATATGAAAAATTGATTGAACTTGAGTCAACTTGTTCACCTTGGACATGACTGAGGTGATGGTACTTATTAGGACAAATTCTCATATGCTTGCTTTTTGTTTATTAAAAAAACCTTAGAATTGCAGAAGTATTGCTAGAGATTGGGAACGAGTAACTGATGTACTTGATGTTAGGTGGAAACACTAATTGAAAGGTTTGCTCTTTGGAACAGATTGAAATAAGGCAAAACAGGAAGGTGTATGCCCAGCGGAAGCAAGGGCAAGTGACATGGGAAGAATACAGAGATGCTGCTTGCCAATGTAGGGAGAAACTTCATGCAGCCAAAGCTCAGCTCGTGTTAAAGCTGGCCAGAAATGTGATGGACAAAAGGAGTTTTTTCAAATATATTAAGGGCAATAGATAGTATAGAAATATTGTTGGCCTGTTACAGGATGAGGATGGTCACCTCACAGACAGGGACAGAGAAAAAGCAAAGGTGTTTAACACTTTCTTTGCATCTGTCTTTAACACAGATGATGGACCAAGGGGGTCTCAGCATCCTGAGTTGGAGGACCATGACTGCGAGAATGAGCGACTCCCAGTCAACCCTGAAATTGTGCAGTATCTGCCACTCCACCTGGATCCCTACAAATTTATGGGGCCTGATGGGATTCATCCCAGAATTCTCAAAGAGCTGGCTGATGTCATTGCAAAACCTCTTGCGATGATTTTTGAGTGGTCTTGTCTGGGATCCAGACAGTTCCTAGCTGACTGGAAGCTAGTGAACATTGTCCGAATTTTTAAGAGCAGAAACAGGACCCCGAAAACTGTCTCACTGCAGTGCCCGGTAAAGTTATGGAGAAGATTATTCTGGGAGGTATTGAAAAACACCTGAAAGACAACACTGTCATCAGTCACAGCCAGCACAGCTTCATGAGAGGAAAGTCCTGCTTATCCAACCTGATTTCGTTTTATGACAAGGTAACCTACATTGTTATGGATCACCTCAAACAGTACTCTGCACATTTCTCAGGTTCTCTGGGTGTGCTTCTGGAGCAATTTAAGCTCTAATCAGAACCTCAGGTTTAAATCTTTGTCTAGCTATGTCACCATGATGAAATCTCGCTGGTGTTGAGGCAGGAAATGTGCCAGCATCATCATGCAAGGGGAGGCCTGGTCCCATAGGCATGTATGCAGTGCTGAACTGGGATGGCCCCAGCTGGTTTTAATTGAATATTTTCACCTCCAGGCCTTTTCAGGCTGCTCTTACTCTTGTTTTTCTCACTTTCCTCATAGCTCCACTAATGGCAACTGCCATAATGATAACTGCTCACAGGGTTGTTAGTAGGTGGAGGAAGTTCCTAGACTGAATTCCTAAGAATTAAGTGATGTTTATATAGGAAAGTTTCCAGAATCAATAGTTGATTTAAGTCTTGTACTGAACTCTTCATGGATATGAGGGATGAATTATGAGAGGAAATGTCTTCTCTGTTTTGGACTGTATACTCTGCATTTGTACTTGTATGTGCATGAGAAGGAGAGAAGAGGAAACTGGAAAGTAACTTGATTTTAAAAGTAACTTGATATTATAATTATTTTGAGCAATGGAATAGTTTTGTGACCTGTTGTAATGTCTTTATTAACACTAACCCTTAAAATACAGTACTGCCATTGTGAACAACATTTTGAGACACAGTCTTGGTCAGTCACTAATGACAAATGTTTAAACTAGGATCAAAAGAGATTCCAAATATTCACAGATGTGTATGAACAGTAATGACTGGGAAGAGGACCTAAAAAAAGAAGGTCATAAGAAGGACAAGCAGAATAGTAGGATGTCAATCCACCAAATATTTTAATTGTTTCTGCACTAATTTGAGAAGGGAAATAAACAGGAAGAGCTGAAATCTTAATTAATGATCACAACAGTGTCTTAGTTGGCATATGAGACACTCAGTAGGATAATTCACATGATTAGAATATTAGTGGATATAATTTACTCTAGAAACATCTGCAGGGGGGGAAATAAGAGAATGTATTGCTTTGCATGGCAAGTAGGTCTACACAGACATGATGCACATGTTTTGGACAACAATAAAATGGTCAAATCAGATGTGAAACAACAGACAGGGTTTGATTCTTGGGAGGGGAAAAGACCTTTTTTTGAAGGCAAAGAAAAAAGGCAAAGCTTTCCATTTTACAGATGATGTTTGTAAAAATATGTTTTAGAAAATAGATGCAACAAGGCACAGAATTTCCAGCACATTTTTATAGATTAAACAGGGGAGAGAAAAAGGAAAGCTAATTAGAATTAGATATGTAATTCTAAACTTTGTGGACGAAGGGCAGAAAATATAAAAGTATGAAAAAAAGGGTGAAAATTACTATGAAAAGAGACAGTTTACAATACTTAGAAAAGGAACAAACCTTAAAACAAAGCAGTAAATCTTAAGGAAGTAGGCTTAATGCCTACCTCTGTGACTAAGAAGTTAAGAGCTGGTAAGCATACCAATACTAATAAAAAAGTGTCAGGATTTTTTTTTCCCTGGTGGGTGCAACATTTGGAGAATAAAATATTTAAGGCCTGCTTCTAACCTCCTTCAAAAAAACATTCAGAATTCAAGATAAACTTCTTGTTCTCTTTCCTGAGCATCAATCTTTTTATTTAATCAAGTACAGTTTCCAGTTTTCTTGCCTTGACTACCTCTTCCTTGGGGAGGACATGTAAATCTGGAAAGCATGTTGTAGTGGGTTGACCCTGGCCAGATGACAAGTACCCGCTAAAGCCACTCTCCCTCTGCAACTGGACAGAGAAGAGCAAAAAACAGCTATGGATTCATGAGATAAGACCTGGGAGAGGCCTTATCTGACTTAAATTTATTACTAACAGGATAAGAGCCAAAGAGCAAGAAATAAAACAGCCTTAAAAACACCTTCCCCCTACCCCTCCTTCCTTCCATGTTCTCCCTCCTCCCCTCCAGTGGTGCAGGGGGACGGGGAATGGGGGTTATGGTCAGTTGTTGTTTCTGCTGCTGCTCAAGGAAAGGAGTCCTTACCCTGCTCCTGTGGGGTCTGTCACACAGCAGACAGTCCTTGATGGACCTCTTCAGCATGAGTGCATCCCTCGGGCAGCAGTTCTTCCCAAACTGCTGTCCCATGGGTCACTCCTCCATAGGGTGCAGTCCTTCACAAATGAGCTGTACCGAAGTGGGTCCCCCACAGGGGCCATGAGTCCTACCTGGGAAAAACCTGCTGCAGCGTGGGCTTCCCTCTCCATGGGCTGCAGGTCTCCAGAAGGACCCTGCTCCATCTTCGATCTCACATGGGGTCACAGCCTCCTTTGGATATCCATCTGCTCCAGCATGGGCTCCCCCATGGGCTGCAGGTGGGTCTTTGCACTCCGATGGTTCTCCGTGGGCTGCAGGGGCACAGCTGCTCCACCATGGGCTGCACCATGGGCCACAGGGGCCTCAGCTCTGGCTCCTGGAGCACCTCCTGACCCTCCTTCTGCGCTGACCTTGGTGTCTACCTTGTTGTTCCCATATTTTGACTCCACTCTTCCCTGGCAGGAATTCTTTCCACGCCATAACCTTCTGTTCTTAAATATGTTATCACAGAGGCGTTACTATTACTCCTAATTGGCATGACCTTGGCCAGCAGCAGGAAGTCTGTCCTGGAGCCAGCCGGCATTGGCTCCATGGGACAGGGGAAACTTCTATCAGCTTTTAGCAGAAGCCACCCCTGTAGCCCCCCCTGCTACCAAAACCCAGCCACAGAAACCCACTACACATGTATAGGGCTTCTCCAAATGATGTGGTTCTTCATACCGGGGCTTGTATACATCCTTGCCTTTGCTAAGCCTGTGTTTGCTGAAGGTGCTAAAAGCTTATGTGGGCTCAAGGGAAGACTGGGCAAGCTTTTGGAGGAGATAAACACTAATAGCGGTTACATGCTTCAAAAGATACTTCTGGCTCAGGAAGTCAATGAACTAATTAGAACCTGAGATGTAATTAAAGAGTGGTACCTGATAAATATGGCCTTTCTTCTGACTTTTATCATGAGTTCTTACAGCCACTGCTGAAAATATCACCCTGGCTTGGAGGGGTCGTTGATATCTACCATAGCTGGGAGACTAGAGCCCAGAGGCCCAGCCAGGGGACGCTCTTCCTGTTGCAGGGCGAGTAGAACCAGTGTCTCTGCTGCTTCCTAGCAGATGCAATGCATCAGGATGGTCACAGAGCTGAGAAAGCTCTGTTTGGTTTCCATAGAAAAGCAAAAGAAACGGAGTGATGCTAAATGAAATAGGGAAATGTAAGTTCTGCGAAGGGAAATGTAAGTTCTTTTCTTTATCTGCTTGTTTGAAACTCGACAGGACACTTTTTTTTAAAAGTATAAATGTGTCTCTTACATACATTACTTGAAGGAGGTAATAATTTAGTCCTAATTCTGTCAAAGGTGAACCTTTTATTCCCACTCAATATTTTCAATTAATAGGGTCAGGTTTTAAATAAATAAATAGATAATGTCAATTTGAGGTTAGACAAGTGTATTTGCAGTTAAATTGGTAGATGTTTAAGATTGTTTTTTTGTTTCTTCCTCAGCATACTGAGATTATAGTTTGTATAGGAGGTTGTTACCAATTGGTCTGGGAATATTTGGGAAAAAAAAAAGATATTGTGCAGCGGATATCAACTTAAAAGCATTATCTTATGTCCATAAATTTGGATATAATGAGTTCTCACACTTGAGATTTTACTTTATCTTGTAGTGTTACTATACTTAGATTATCCTTTGTTATATTATTTAATCTTGTTGTTACAACCTGCCCCTGAAGATGAGAGTAACTCAGGTTCTTGTTAATAGATCTCTTGGGGTGGATTAGAGTGTAAAACACTGAATGACCGATGCTTGTAAATATATATATATGTAGGGTTTGTTTTAGAACAATTTGATTGCAATGGAAAGCGGTTATGTAGCTGTTTTGGTTATTATTATCTATAGTAATATGGCAATATGAAAGCATAAAAATATCACTTCAGAAAATGTAAAAGGGAAAAAGAAGGGAAAAGAGAAAGAAAGGATAAGAGTAGAAAGATTCATAATCAACACCTGTGGATCCAGAAGACTTGATTGTTGCACCATTGTTTGAAATGATGAGTGAAGTCTTGATCCATCTTGGTCCATCAGGGATGGGGGAAAAAAGCCCATGAAACACAAAGTCCAATGGGTTAATATGCATTCAGAAAGACACTGGTACCTCCCCTGTGTGTGTGGCGGGGGGGATAGTTTTACACTGTCTCTTACAACAGGCTTTGGATCTGTTGCAACACTTTTGGATCACATGCGGTCCTCTGGTGGGAGGCCTCAGAAGTGGGGGGGAGGGGACACTTTCCTGGTTTTTGATGGTTTATGACCCCCTCTAAGATGTGACAGCTGCCTTTCATATTAGTAGGCCTACGTGTGAATGTGACCTTCCCAGGGGGAAGGGGGGAGTGTGTGTATAAGGGAGGGCAATTTGGTGTGATCAAAAGCATCCTACCATCTCCACAGAATCTGCCTCTTACCTGTCTCAAAGACTTGCTTGTAGGTTACCCCTCTGTCTTACGCAAATAAGAGTCTCACCATTACACACCTAAAACCTCACCCCTTACCCCCTCAGAGGGATGCAAACTTGGCCCTAGCAAAGCACCTGGGTACTTCCTCAATTGTTTTAAGCCATTAACCATTAACATCCAGTCTCTCATACTTGTGTGTAACTTCCAAATATGGAACACTCTAAAAACATTAACTTCAAATCCATGTTAAAATTGAAGAGTGGAGCTTGTATATGCATCAGAATATTGCCACCACTTTTCCTGTCGTGTTCTAACCTGCTACTCCAACAGTGCAGAGCTCCAGTTGCCTGAATAAACAGTCTTTCATATAATTTATAGTTAATCACTGATACAGAAGGAAAGGGAATAAAGGGCACCATTTTTACTGCAAGAAATTACAAAAAGCATGGTTTTGAATAGCACCTTTAAAATCTCTATTCTAATTTGTGTATGTGGTCCAATGCATAATTTAACATGTTGTGTGGTCTTCCTATGACTCTAGTGTCAGAATAAAAAGGAATGGTAAGGTACATCCTTTTAAGCCTTTCGTCAGCTATTATTTCCATCGGTGGTAAATATCCCAATTTCATAAAACATTTCAGTTCTTCTTCTTATTCCCTTTTACAGACTAATTCAGGGTTTGGTTAGTTGCTGAGATAACTTCACAGACTCTGTCTCTCTCTTGCTCAGTCTTAAGTGTCACTTTCAGCCTCTCCTTGCCAGCGTGTATTCTCTCCAGTGATCTAGAAGGACATCCTGAAGATATTCTGATGTACTGTGGTGGCAGTGTCACTGCCTAATTGTCAGGAAAGAAGCAAGGGGCAATTGGTCATCAGCAGGTCCTTGTAGCACCTTCTGTTTAAAGGAAATAGGCAGGCAAAGATAGTGCAAGGAACAGGGCATCAGATGAAAAGGGATGCAAAGAACTTTACAGCTTAAGTTTAGAGGTATGGTGCTAGAGATAACACTCAGAAACATGCAATAACTGGTTTTGGCCTATGTTGAGTTTATGCATTGTGTTTTTTGGTTTCTTCTTTCATTGAAAGTCCATTGATAGTGACTAAGATCAGACACAGACAGCAATCTCTCCTCATGGTTGTAGTGTCAGCTCCGGATGAGGAAGGTATGTGAGCAGACAAAGGCAAGGCACAGAAGGAAGGATCAGTGGGATGCCCTGAAGCGTCTCCTCAGTGAAGTAGGGGCAGGTCCCTCCCTGGAAGACTTTCAAGAATCTTTCTTGAACAGCTCTTCCTTCATAGTGTTAATTCAGATTAGTGTCACATCAGAGAGCATAGATAACTGAACTCCTGGGAGGCAAGAGTGTAAACTTCAGGCCCTGAGAGTAAACAAAAATAGTGTTGGTATGCCAAACCTTATGCAAAGGAAGAATTAGATAGATAGATAGATAGATAGATAGATAGATAGATAGATAGATAGATAGATAGATAGATAGATAGATAGATAGATAGATAGATAGATAGATAGATAGATATGTTGACCGACAAAATTAATTACTTAAAGGTCTATAGGGGAAAAAAATAATTGCTTTGTAACAATTACGATTCAAAATAAGTTCTTTTTGTGGTAGTGTTAATCCATGCAAGTCAACATATTGTAATCTATTTAGTTTGTTCTTCTGTGTGGAATTCACTGATAGAAACAAAAGAGTGATCAAGTTATTAACTGTCCTTCTAAAAGTGCTTAAACAGTCAGATGTTTTTCAACCAGAAAAAAGTATACTTCCCATTTAATGTGAAAATTTAAATTATGCCCTTTGGCATATCACTGTATCACTTTGCTTAAAGCAGTTTTTATAATGCTGTAAACCTGGTAGGTCTCACCAAAGGTGGTTTGGTTTGATTTTCTGGGACATGTGTCACCACAGCTCTTGCTTTGTCTTAATTCTCTTGCAAAGAGTGCAATGACATGCAATGTACCATTTTCAGTTTGAAATATTTGTCACAAAAAGGAAATTTGTAATAAATTAATGACCCTTTTTGATGTTTAGAACCCTTTTTATTTATTTCTGTTCCTTGGTTTATTCTTGGTATTTATCCTATGACAGATGATGAAAGAAAATTCTTATTCATTAAACCTCCATAGAAATAATCCTCCAGCTCCTTAGAGTTCAGGCCACTAGTTTTATGCACTCTGTATAAAACAGAGTATGGACAAGTCTCTTTTGTGAAATACCATCATCTATTACTGTGGATGGTAGGTTCACTTAATGCTAAGAGTAACTGTAGTTTGAGATTTCAGATATGTTTAGTGATGGTTACTCTCTTAATTATCTATAGAGAGAACTTAGAACTGTACTTACAGTACAGGTACTAATCTAGTACATTTATAGACATGTACAAAGATGTTCTGAGGACACATTATGTGTACATTTTCAAGGCAATTACCAATATGTTTTGAAATGCAATTTTCATTTAGTATGAACAAACAGCGTGAGAGGAATTATATATTTGCCTTTTGATATCTGTTTTAGTCCTCTGTGTCTCCCCATCACTCAACAGTCCTTCAGAGTACATACTGCTTATGGGAATTTTCTTTCATCCTCCCTTTCCGTCCCTTTGCCATTTCACTTTCTCCAGTCTATCAGCTTTGTAACATTAATTCTCAACTTCAAAGTAATTCACTTATTTATCCCCTAATAAATAATCTCTCTGATTTTTCCGTCTTCTGTTTCTTATTGTGTACCTTTATACTTCCAAACTCTCTGTTTTGCAATTCTGTTTTCTTACTGCATCAACTCTTCACCTTTTTCCATAAGGATATGTTATCAAGTAATGGGAAGAGACTGCATTCTTGAAATTCTCTCTCCCTTTTGTTAAATGACACCTTGAGATTTCTTGTATGGTGGTTATTAATAATTTGTGACATAATTACATAATTGTCGGACATGTCATATATGTTACTTTTAGTTATATGAAAAAACTTTAAAAATATTATTGCTCACATCATTCATGAATCAGGTTAAAATTGAGTAGGGATGATACTTTGTGGGTGGGTCATATTTTTATTGTGTCCAATTCTTTATTCAGTACACTGCTTGTATCTTATACTTGAAATAATATCAGTCAGAAAACATAACTTAATGCAATTATAAAATAATAATTTCATAGTAATTAATTAATTAATTACTATAAATTATTTAAGAATAATTTTGTGTATATAGCTCATGATAATGAGGGCTCTTATATGGCCAGTAGCTTCTCACTATGACAGGTGAAATCATAGTTACAAATATACCTTCTGTGTGATCTTTTGATGGTTACTGATGAGTAGCAGCCAAGATGACAGAAATTCATGCATAATTATTTCCCAAACATTTAGAGTAAATTAGGAATAATTACAAGGAATGAAAGCCACCTCTGTGTTACTGGAAGGGTGGGCTCTAGGATTCACCATTAACATTAATTTTCTGTAATAACACTGTGGGGTTTTTGTCTCTTGTAACTTTGCCAAATGCTAAACATCTGGTTTGATGGTTTCCATGTCCTGCACCTGCCCAAACGTCTAACTATTCTATAGAAATTTAACCTCACATGGCCCATCTAGGTATGATAGCAAGGTTGCAAATACCTTGTGTTGCAAATACTTTGTGTTGCAACAGTAAAGAAGAAAAATCTGAAGCTCTCTTTATTATTTCATATGTTATATGCAAAATATATTTTAATACCGCTAGATTATTTCCTGTTGTTCTATGCAGTATTCTAGCATCTGTTGGTTTGTAGTGAGAATTTCAAACTTGACAGGGAAAAGGTTTCTGTGAGTAAGAGCCTTTTGACTTGTGTGGAATCTACTCAGATGTAGGTTCCTACTACTCAAAAATTTTTGAAAAATTTTATGTGCTTTTCCTAGAAGTTACAAGTTTTGAGATATTCTCTTATTGTCATGGACTGACGGCTCTTAATTCTCTTTCAGGTCTCACTGCAGAAAAACAATGCTCTGTTACCACAGAGAAGCCAGACAGGAGTGCAGCTGGAGGGAGGAGAGAAGTCTGTTTCTCCTCTGTTAATAACTGAGGTAGCAGAAAACCATATGCCTAGAATGAGTTTCAGTTAGAGAAAAAGGAGTAGACTATGACCTTGGAAGCCTGGGGAGACAAAAGTTGAGTTCAGAAGAGGATAAAAATTGGAGAAGGAAAAAAGGAATGGAGAAAGGAGAAATGGAGAAAAAAAACCCACAGGCTAGCTGGACAGAGAAGTGGAAACTAGGGAGTTTGATGGAGGGAGACCAGATCTCCATTTGTGATTAGGATGCTCTGTTTAACATCTTTAATGCAAATTTATATATTTGTCATTTTCAGCGTTTTGTCTCTCCCAGACAGCCAGGCAAATGTATATATGGATCTGAGTTTGGGATTTTTTGTGGAAGTTGGATTTTGCTTTTCCGAGAACATAATAAAACTTGCATAAGATCTCACTGAAACTGTAATCTATTAATTCCAGGAGCTCAGGGAGAAACTGCTCCAGAGATATGTTCTGTGAGGTCAACATTTAAATACAGAATGTCTAAACAATGCTTTAAGAACGCAAAAATATAGACTTTAACATTGAGGTGACTAGTCTTAATGCATTTAAATAACATATATTTACTCTAAGTTGAAATCCTGTTTTGCCATATGATTTAAAGATGTATAGAATATTCAAAACCTTATTATTCTCTCACTATATATTGATTTTCTGCTGCCAAATGTTTAGAACAACACTGAGAAATACCCTGTGCTGGAAATGTAAGCTGACAGAAACATTTCATTCATGTGCAACTCACGTGTAAACCTATAGGCAGCAGTGAGTGGGTGGATAGTTAATGGCGAGATTATGGTTAAAATATACTTAGTAGTCCTGCTGAGATGGGCACTTTGGGAAGGAAGTGAAAATTCATGAGTCACCTGCTGTTTTCCTGAGTGGCTTAGGGTGCATCACGCTGACCAAACTGGCATGTCTGAGCTGTCTGCACAGTAGTCAGCCTATTTTCATTCTTCAGGTACAAGTCCATTTTGTCAGGCAGCAAAATCTCTTACTCTGTTATTTTCTTTTCTCTCTCTAGTCTGACCCTAGTAAAATTTAAGCCTTTATGTTTTGTTTGAGGTATCTTTTCTTAGAGATGATTGCTTACCAAAAAGTTCAGATGAAGTAAAGGACTTCTCCTTTTGCTTTTAGTGTTTTTTATGCCTGAGTATAGTTAGGCTGGAGTTTGTGAGGCAGAAGAAAAATAAACACATGATCTTACTTGAAACAAAATGTTCTGCCTTCCATTCAGCCTCCAATATGACTCTCAGAGGTCCTCACGTTTATCCCAAATGTTTAATATGAACATCTCTTTCCTTAATCAACCATAGGTGTTGCGAGTGTTAATCCAGGAAAGAAGTTAGCTGGAACCTGGGAACTAGGAACCAAAGCAGAACTCTGTGTGTGTTTTTCATTGAAAGGGAACTGAACAGAATCTTTCACGTGGATGAATACTGGTCAACATCTGAAATAATTTGAAGGCAGTCTTAAAATTCACTACTTGTGTTCTTGCCTGATTCCTTAGTAGGTGTGAAGAAAGGTAAAGAAGGCTACAAAATCATTGCTGTTGAGACCTCAGTCATCATTGCAAATATTATTTGATATGGTCATTTCACCTACACAAGGATTGTCACTAATCCTTATCAGGAAAGCACATAAAACTGTACCTGGAAAATATCCCCATCTTCACAGAAAGCTTTTAACAGGTATCCTGCTGAGACCAAGGCAAGATGATCAGATGACAGAATACCTCATTTTCATGTCAGCTACCACTCAGACAGCAACTTCAATCAAGCTGAGACCTCCTGAGAACTGTCTTAGTGGATTCTTTAATTGATTAGCCTTGAGTTTTTCCAGAGCTCCCATTTTCAAATCTTCTATTGCTTTTCTTCAATTGACAACAGATGCTTATTATACAGAGACAAATGACAAAAAGAAAAAAAAACAAAACCAGCAGCAATTTTTTTTAGAAATCTGCAAATAAATCATAAATGCATAAGGTTGACTAGATGGCAAAACATAGCTACTGCTCAGACTTAAAACCAGAAGCTAATCACTTGTAGTAGACACCCAGAATTGTGTTTATCTCATCAGTTTCTTAGACTTCAAAAGAGAAATCCTGTTTCTGATGGATGCAAAAGGTTAATAAGTATATCAAAGAGGCTGTTTATATTTTCAAATGCCAAACTTCTTCAGGTTCTCCATCTCTATTGCATCTTTGTGTTTGTTATGTATTTCCATCACTTCTTGAAATTCTAGCACAGCTAGAATAAAGAGGGCACAGGGAAAACCTCTTGTCTGGTAGGTTATCTTAGATTTTGTAATATTCCAATCTTTTTTCTGTAATAAAGGAGGAAATAAAAACTGAAATACAGGGGTTTTTTTTCTTCTCCAATTTTTGTCTCCAATTCCGCTAGATTTTCATTTGCCATGTGAAGGATAATGCCTTTGTGTAAAGATCTCTAGTGCTAGATGGAAAATTAAAGTGCTGTTTCTTTTGTTATGCACTTGAGTGTATCTCAGATCAAAATTCAGAGGAATTAGTTCTGCAAAGAAAAATGTAGCAGAAATATAAACTTCCTTGGGGAGTCCTACAATGTGTAAAATTGTTCTTCAAGGATCTGTGAATCTTTCAGATAATTTCAGATTTCCAAATGTCTTGCTAGACCTGTTTGAGATTTGGAGATACATTCTGAGATGTCGTAGATGTCGTTTTCTAACTTTAACATTTATTATTCCTGCCATATGCTTCAAAAGTTTTTAAAGCTTTATTGCTACCATGTTGGCTGTGCAGGGTTAAAGGGAGAAACAATGGCAGTTATTATTTCATGGCAATGTTCTTTAATTGCTATGTAAAAATTTCATCTTACTGTCTCTGCTTACTGAAAATCAGCTGCTGTGTTTTCTCCCAAACTGGTCTTTTGAAACTTGAATGAGAACATTAAGTATTTTCTGAAATCATCAGGAATTTATTTTAAATTCTATTTATGTATTCCTGATTTCATGTTACTAAGAATAAACAACTAAATTAAATTTATTTAGTTATACTCTCTTGGTCGACTACTGCTAGACTCATCCATTTTTTATAATTAGAATTAATGTAGCTCTGCTCTACTTTTACTTGTACTTAACTCAGTTGTGTCTGAAGGAGTATGTTTAGACAGCAAACTATAGTTTAGTCATCTTTCATAGTAACAGTCAATGTAGAAAAGAAGAAAAATGGTAGTAGGGATTGTTTTTTTTTTAATGAAAACTCAGGGTAAAATAGTGAACTTCTGTTATTCAGAATATTACATAAAATCAGTCAGTAGGCCATGTCACTGCAAGAATAGAATCCAGACACGAATTCAGTTAGGAATGATCCTAAACTATTTAAGAATGATAACATTGCATTTAAATATGTGACATGGTCAAACCTATGTTCAAACCTCTTTTCAAAATACTTGGCTTATATGTGGTTTATGTGCATGAGGCTTCCTGTGGCTGCAAAACCATGTTGAGGCATTGATAATAAATACTGAGCTGTAGGCTGCTATGGCAACAGTGGTAGCAATACAGGAGTCAGCTAATTTTAGACTAGCTTGGGTATGTCTATAAAGATTGTGGTTATGCTATTGCCTACAGTAAAAGCTATAATCTTAGTTCACTTGAGTACCTTAAAATATGAAGTAAATCCCAAACACCCAGAAGTTATATTTATATGTATGTGATGTGTTACTGGACGTTTGAGCAACTTCAGACTTCTTTTTTCCTTTTTGCTGTGTATTCTGAGATATATCGTAGTAATCAAACATAAGGTATAAAAGAAAAAATTGACCTCCATGACCAGAACACATACCTGAGGCAAAACCAATCTGCTTGAGATTTCTGTATTTAGTAGATTGAAAATCCAATAATCTCTTTGACAAGAATGTTTATGTCCATACTTTTCCCCTGGGAATCAATGAAATTTTTCAAGTAGGTATAATATTCATAGGCAATAGTTATGACATGAAGATGGGAACTGAGCATCTAATTTTTACATGAGTGGGGAATAACACAGTGCAGGGAACGAGGTCACCTTGAATTACAACCGATACCTCTCACAGACTTTTCTGGTCTGGGCAGAATGACAAAACACCTTGTTGTGCAGGTAGGCCCACAGATAATTTATGTCCTTCAGCAGTCTGCTTTCACTTTTTCTGTATTGCTGTCAAAATTAGAATTTGTTATGCACTAGTATCAGTAAACTGTTATACCAAGAATGGATTTTATCAAAATACTTGAAGAAATGAATTAGAGAATTGAGCTGAATACTGTTAGCTGCTGTAGGTTTTAGAATACAATACCAGATACTCTGACACAGGTAAGAAAAATATTGTATTGATTTTATTCTTCTTTAATGATTGAACAAAATGTGCTTGCAAATCCGAGTCATCTTGAAGGTTTTTATGAGCTATATATGCTTCCCATTTTGGAAGGTGCTTAAGAAACTTTTAGATTGATGGACCTAAAATAAGTTTACTTTCGTGACACTGCTTCCAGTATCAAAGCGTAGATTATGTTATTTTAAAGAGAAGTTTGTCTTAATCTCACAGCTGAGAATAGTAGTGATTCTCTTGCCAACAAATTAGCTAAATAGTCTCAACTTGCACACCTTACTACCATTGCATCTTTGGTTAGCTAAGTAACATTTTTATTGCATAAACTACCTTGTTCACAGAGAGTTGCTTTTTTAGACAATTTTTAATAAAACACAAACCAAAAATCAGCACTATTTAACTTTCACAAAGAAAAAAAAAAACATCTTGATTTATGAAAGGCTTGAATTAAAGCATTGCCAATGTACATGCATGCATCTCCACGTTTGAGTTCTGAATCTGGAGAAGATGGTCCACTGTGATGTGTCCTAAATGGCTCAAATGACAACTGTTGATAAACAGAACACTGTTAGAGCAGAGATTGCAGTAATGACCCCACTTACAATGCAAATATTTGAAGATTTTGCTGAATATTGAAATATGTGATTTACTCTTCCCTACTTACTTTCACAGCAGTGGAATTTTTATGTTATCAGTGAGGGTTGAGTGTTCTTGTTGTTCTTTTTTTTTTTTTTCTCTTTCTTTTTTTATCCTTTTCATAAGAGGGTTGTTTCACTGTGTTGGAATGTTTTATAGCCTCTGAGACAGACCTTGACTAAACACGTTTAGGACTAAAACATTCATTCAGTTCTGGACCACTGCATTCAGTGGTGCTCACTTTCAGGATTGTTTGTTCCTGGTTTCCCTGCTGTGAGAAGGTGGTAGCAGAAGTGGGGAAGTGATTGTGTATGGAAGAAAGGAGGAAAGGAAAGTCTCAGAGACTTTCTGAGGTAAGCATTACTTGACTGCTCAGAAGGAGTGTCAAGCATCATTTTCTCATCTTTTTTTTTTTTTTCAACAGTGTGTTTGTTCTCTTCACCTCACTTCAGTCTTCTTGTGGATTTCAGAGTGGTCCTGTTGTCTTTTTAATGATTATTTTCCTGATTCCACCTGTAAAAATGTTGCTTAACCATAGACATACAGCAGGAAACAAAGAGTTTTGGAAAAATGATCACTTGGCTCTAGAGCTGGTAGAAGAAAAGGTTTTCACAAACTGGGTAACAGAATGGTCACAAATCCAACTTTAGGACTAGTGTAACTAAGATACATGTCAGAATTTGATGAAATTTGTGTAGGAATAGTATTTTCTCTGTTTTGCTATTAGCACATTATTTAATCTGTTTTTCAGAAATAGGCATATCTGGAAACATCGAGACAGAATGCAAGGGGGGGTTATAGTCACTACATGAATGTATTTTTAAGAGCATATTGATGACTGAAACAGTAACTGCCGAACAGACCATTATACTGGAGGAGGAAATATATTCTTGTCTCAAAATTAGCTTAAAAGCTACTGACATACCTATGAACCTTTCACACTGAAAATCTAGACTGATCTTGTGTCAGAAAGATAACACACTAGGCATATTGGATCAATTCCTGAACTCAATTGTTCAGAAAGCAACATGCAACATCAGGTTGCATGAGCAAACTGCAACAGAGGAAAAAAAGCAGAAAGTGCCGTCTAATATTTTCATTAGTTTACAAGCTCAGAGGATTTGAAGTGATTAAGAAAATACATAATTACCTCTTTAGAGGGATGAGGTGGAAATACAGGCTGAACAACTTCTACTGAGTATGGAGTAGTAAGGTCTGTGTCTGCTGACCCAGACATTGATAGAGTTTTAAAAATAGGTTAGCATAAGCACCTAGTGAGTTTGGAAAACATAAGCAAGAAATGAAGAGATGAATTATGGCTGTGAAACTATGAAAGAAACTCTGAGATCTAAACTTGGCTTCTGTTCAAATTTTTTTCTGTACAAACTTGTGCAGGGTCACTTGTCATATATGCAGTCTCTCTCATTTGTGACTTAAGAATAATACCTGCCTGCCTTAGATTATTTATACTGAAGATTAATTAAAATTCATAAAAGCACTTTTAGAATTTAGTGTTGCAAAAAGGCCAGAAGATGATTTGCAATTTTGATAAAGAGGAGACTTGTGATGCATAGTAAGAGGAAACACCACATAATACTAGATGGCTAATGTGAATAGCCATCTAACTAGAAGAATTGCCAAAGTTTCGGTCAGTTTTTGTGATGGACTGTTTTCCTGAATTTTGGAGCTTTTTTCTGAAAGGATGAAAGTTTTAAGAATTATTATTCCTTCTTTTTTTTTCTTCAAAGAAAGCTGTTAGCTGTACAACAAAACATGCACACTATGGAGATTTTAATGAGAAGCTGGCTTTTTTTCATGCTGTAGAAGTCTTATTATGGCTTTAAATCATGGATTGGCTCAAAGAATCTGAACAAATTAAAATATGGGAAACCGACTATCAATTACAGTGCAAAAGCCGACCCCATTTTTCTTAAGTAGTCTGATTTGAAAGGAGTACTTGAACAGGGGAATTTTCTTTGCAGACATTGTGACTGTTTTCTAATCAGGGAAGAGGAAGAGGAAACTGACTCCTTAAATATTTTTCTATATTCTATTTTCTGGCACAGATGCCAATCACAGCCTACTGTTTGAAATGGGTCTTCTTGTGACCACTCATAGAACAGTGTCAATGGATTTTGGCGAAAATATGAATGGGTGCAGTGGGTTGACCTTGACTGGATGCCAGGCATCCACCAAGCTGCTCTAGCACTCACCTTTCTCAGCTGAACTGCAGAGAGAAAAGATAGGAAACAACTTACAGGTTGAAATAAGGCAGTTTATGAAAGCAAAAGTGAAAGGTTGCATGTGTACAAGTAAAGGGGAGGGGGAAGAGTTTTATTCTCTACTTCCTGTCAGCAAGTGATGTCTGGCCACTTCCCAGGAAGCAGGGCTTCAGCGCACACAGCGGTTGCTTGGGAAGGCAAACATGGTAAGTAACGAACACCCCCTTCCTTCTCATTTCCTCCTAGCTCATTTCCTGAGCTGACATCATAGGGTATGGAACACCCCTTTGGTTATTTTGGGTCAGCTGGCCTAGTTGTGTCCCCGCCCAAGATAGTGCCTACCCCCAGCCCACTGATGGGGAGAATGTTGGAGAGACAGTCCTGATGCTGTGCCAGCGCTGCTCAGCAGTAGCCAAAACACTGGTGTGTTATCAACACCTTTCTAGTTACCAATGCAAAGCACAGCACTGTGAGGGCTGCTATAGGGAAATGAACTCCAGCTCTACCAGACCCAATACAGTGGGATTCTTTGAATATGCTTAGGAATATTCAAATAGTAGCACTCTTGCCAGGTTCTTGTGGTCGCCTAGATACTAAATATTGCAGACATAAAGCTCAATGAAGAAGGTAATGACTGTTAATAAATGCAGTATATTCATAAAGCCACCTGTGATAGTTCTCAGTGCATGTTAGACTCTAGTTTATTTTAAAGCTGGATATCAGATCACAATTTTGTCAGTTTTTTAGAACATAATTTTAATGTCTTGGAAACTTTATTTTGATTATTTTGAGGTTATTATATAGCATCTATGCATATACAACTTCTAGAAAATACCTTTTTTTTTTAAGTAGGCATGAAAAATCCACTTGGAGTTTATCCGTGATCTGTTCTGTAGGTTTTTTATTTGTAACAAAACTGTTCTTGGTTTTGTGATAAATCAGTTCTTGGTTTTGAACAGAATCAGTGCTTTATAATAACATTCAGCTTGCTTTCTTACTGCATTTTTCCTTATTTTTCCATGTAATGGTAATGTAATGTATAAGTCATAATATATTGGAATAAAATGGAAATGGTAAAAAAAATATAATTAAGTAAAAAATATTTTTCAGTAGCAAAAATGTTTTCTGGTAATTAATTTCAAATACCAAGTGATAACACTTCACCTTGATTTGTAAAGTATATTGAAGGAATATTGGAGTTTATCACATCCGAAAGTCCTAACTGTACTCTACTATCATTCAAATTCATTTACCTAACCATAGATTTTCAAATTAAACAATACTGGTAATCTTTTAGTTACACTAAAGTTTTGCTGCTTACTCTTTTCTTCTTACACGATTGCCATCATCGCAATTATATATAATAAAAATAAAAACATGCAAACATAGGGCACTGACAAATGAAAAAAAACCCAATGTAATTATAATTATTAAAGCTTTGAATTCATAGTCAATAGTTACCGTCAGCCACATGTTTAATTTCCTTCTTGATCTAATCTTATGTAATTTTCTTCCACTGGAGAATTTCCATATATATGCATGCTTCTGTTTTACTACTAATTCAGTGGGAGAGAAAACATTCATCGTCAAAGGTTCCTTTCCTCTACCACAAATTATTTCATTACTTCTTTTCTTTAAATTCCTCTTGGACTAAAATTCTTTACAATCCTTTTCTTAGTACGTAAAAGAGGTTCTACACTTTTTAATAAATGACTACTTCCTTGATTAACTTTTAGAATAATCCAAACATGGAACTGATAATTATTACACTCCCCATATCTAACATATGTACCAATTAATTATTTCTAGGGATGTACCAATTCAAATATAGCTGAAGTAAATATTTACAAAGGGTGAGTTTTGAACAAGGTTCCTGCACTCTTAATAACATTCGTGCTTTGTAAAGCACTTGCACATGGAAACTGCCGATAGATAGATATTTGCAACACAGCCCGTGGGGGAAATTGTCATTCTGTTAGATCAAAGAGGAGACATTCCAGTAAACACTCTACCTTTCTATATATTGAATAAAAATATCTAGATATTACCAGGGAAATTGTCTTTGCTGATTTTAAGTAGATCAATTGCTAGCCAGTCGAGGGATGTGATTGTCCCACTCTACTCTACAAGTATGTGGCCTCGCCTCAAATACTGTGTGAAGTTTTAGGTGTCACAATATAAGAGGGATATAAAGCTATTAGGGAACATCCCAAAGGAGGGCAACAAAGATGGTGAAGGGCCTATAAGGGAAGCCATAATAGGAGCAGCTGAGGTCACTTGGTTTATTCAGGTTGGAGAAGAGTAAACTGAGGGGAGATCGAGGGGAGACCTCATTGTGGTCTACAGCTTCCTCACAGGAGGAAGGAGGGGTGGATGCTGGTCTCTTCTCTCTGATGCCCAACAACAGGACCTGAAGTTGTGTCAGGGGAGGTTTAGGTTGGATATTATAAAAAGGTTCTTCACCCAGAGGGTGGTTGGGCACTGGAATAGGCTATCCAGGGAAGTGGTCACAGCACCAAGCCTGACAGAGTTCAAGAAACCTTTGGACAATACTCTCAGGCACATAGTGTGACTCTTGGGGATGGTTCCGTTCAGGGCCAGGAGTTTGATTTGATCCTTGTGGGTCCCTTCCAACTGAGGATATTCTATGATTCTAGGATCTATGAATACACATTATATATGTGTATGAATTCCAAGATAGTCTTCAGATGTTACAGCTAGAATTCAACATTTGTGGTTTTCTAAGCTGAAGTAATTAAGCTGAAGTTAAGCTTGGCCCTGGAAACTAAGATGCAAAAGAGAGCATCCCTGTGAATCACAAAGTTTGTGGATGCAGAATACTACTTCTTGTTCCTTAAATTATAATTAATTAATTGCAGCTATTGAATGTTTATTTGCCTGTAATGTGTGTCTCAACTGTTGGGCACAACTGACCTCTGTATAGATGTAGAAGCCTCCATTTTCTTTTACACTCTTAGTAGCAACTCATTTTCCCTGTTTCATGTGAAAAAGTGTCTTCCCCTATTTTTCTAGCAAACAGTTTTTCATTAAAGCTTGATTTTTCTGTGAAGTTTCATGCAAATCTGTAATTAGTTTCTGAGTTCCAGTCAATTAAATACCAGTCTAAAATAGCTCCTCTTTGGGTCTCATGGTATTTTGGGCCTCTGCGGTATGAGGGTTAGACAATGCAGAAAGTAAAAACTACAGAGGAAGCGTTAGTCTCTTTGGATTATGTAATTATTTAGTTACATACCAAAAAGGGAAAAATGCTCACTAAAAGAGAAAGATTTGCAACAGCTGTGTAGTATAGTATGTGTCCTCCTACTTCAAGCACTCTCATAGAAATATAAACTGGTATGCAATTTTCTTAATATTGAACTGGCTTTACATTGTAAAATATACTTGTTAATACTGCATTGGTTTTATTTTTGTGAAAACAGTATAAATTATTTTGTAAACTTACTGTGTGTTTGCACTTTTTCCTTATTATAAGACATGGCATTCATTTTACTCAGTTCATGTCAAGAGCAATCAGGGGAATTTTAAACACCAGTAAGGCTTGGGCAGGGCCTTGGTTGGCGAGGCAACCCAAGCAGAAGTCTCGTGAGGTGTACGAAGCCCTTGGCAGGTAAGTAGGAGAGAGGGTGCTGTCAAAAACAATCAGGGAGGACTTTCAAATGGCTCCCGGGAGCACAAGTGACCCAGAGTGCAGTGAACAGGAGAAGGCAAGTAGCAGTGTGTCACGGCAGTTTGCACTGCAATTCACACAGGAAGGACATGCAGGAGGGGCTTCTCTCCGACGTCTGGCAGCATCCAAAAGAGGCAGTAAACAGAGCCAGCGGCTGGTAAGGAAGAGCAAAGAGATCCTTTCAGCCCCAGTCTGATTAGCATATGAATTTAAGCTTCCTCAGTTATGGTGTTGACACACCATGGAGCTCATTCCCTTGTAGCTGCCGAAGTCACTGAACCAGCTGTGTGAGAGGCCTCCAGTCAGACAGACCTGCTGATGGCAGATGCAACTCTCGAGGTCACAGGTTGCCAGGAGTGCCTGATGCTTCTTCACGAGGCTGGGGCCAACAAACAGCTATCTTGAAGAAGGTGTGTCATGGTTGAAGAGCTGTGTCACCAGGTGAGGGAGCTACAGGAAAAAGTGAAGAGGCTGCATAGTATCAAGGGAACGGGCAAGAGAGAGACAGATTATATTCTCAGACTCTACAGTCTCGAGGCTCTCAGGAGTCTCAAACCTCCATTGCAGTGGAGAAGCAGGTAGACTTGGAATCCTGCAGGGTAATTAGTCAAAGGACTGCTGGTCAAGGGTCTGTGAAAGACGAAGATTGGAAGCTGCATATACCAGGAGAAAAGTTCCTCCTCCTTCTCAGAATTTGACAGGTAGGACTGGCACCTTCTACAACAGGTATGAGACTGGCACTAGAAGGTCAAAAAACTGGTGAGATTCTTCTGGGGTACTGGGACTTCCCAAAACAACACTGCCCGTATCTGGCATCAAGACCTTCACTATCAAGAGCAAAAGGGTAGTTGTAATAGAAGACTCCCTTCTAAGGGGAATGGAGGGCCTGATACGGAGACCAGGCCTAACTCACAGGGAGGTCTGTTGTCTTCCAGGTGCTCGGATAAAGGACATTAATGGGAAACTCTCCAGTCTAATAAGGTCCTCCGATTACTATCCTCTATGGGTTGTCGAAACTGGTAGTGACAAAATAACAAACAGAATTCTGAGAATTTACTCTATAAAACCTGACAGAGTTCAAGAAGCATTTGGCACATGGTGTGACTCTTGCGGATGGTCCTGTGCAGGGCTAAGAATTGGACTCTATGATCCTTGTAGGTCCCTTCCAACTCAGCATATTCTGTGATACTCTGTGGTAATTGTATTGATTACAGTGGATTAATTGATGCATTTGTAGATGAGAGAAAGTATAGTTGAGATTGTCTCAATAACAGATCATGTGGACCTTACTCTGCTGTAGTATTCCCAAGGAAAGAGAATAATAGTCCAGAGATAGACAAAAAAGCTCTCTATTGTACTTTGTACTGGGAAACAGCCATTTTATTACCTTAAAATCAGAATAGAATTATTGGTAGTTCTTACATTGCCCCAACTCTGCCAACTGCAATGGAAAGCCACTGATTTATTTTGTTTTCCTTCTTTTATATGTCTGCGTTTCAGAGATGTCACGATCATCCACTATCACTGTGTTCTACTATAATTACTATTGTTACTATTATTATGTTTTCTTTTTATTAAAAAAGTGAATATGTTGCATTTTGCAAATACTAATCCTAATCTCCCTTACTTTAATAGAATCCAGGTACAGCTAAATTCAAGAGAGTATAGTCAATTTTTTGAATGTTAAGGGACAGGAAATTCAGCCTAGTTTTTATTGAATATCAAACTTCTGCATCCACATTAGAAATTAATTGTTTTCTGTCCTAGCTAGAGCTAAGGGTTTTTTAAATTATGGCAAGGAAGTTGTTTAGATTTTTTTTTTGCCTTTTACATACTTTTTTTTTGACAGTTTAGGAAAAATGAATTTACTCGTGAATGCAGGCAAACTGAGTTGTAACAGATTTAACATTACTGGTGGATACCTTTTAAATTAAATGGATGCTTCACTTCTTTATACTTGTGCATAGTGTCTGCATTTATTCTGCTTTTCTTTTTTTTAAAAAAATCTTCCTTTGCCTAGCTTATTGACAAGATCAGGACAGACAAGATCATCGACAAGCTGAGAAAGTTCAGTGTTTGACAAGCTGCTCCCTGAGCACAAAACCTAGTGAGTTCTGGTTGCCTGCAGTTCTGTGTCCTTTCTCCTGCCACCCCTGCTGCAATACCTCTGACTGCCCCTCACCCTGCACGGTATCATTCTCTTTCTTCTATTTCTCCCAGCTCCTGCTGGTCTACACCAGCATGGACTGTAACTTATTCCAAGGCAAATGCTGAGGGCCATCTGTTAGGCTTAACAGAGGAGGTAAGCCTTGCACTCTTTAATTGAATGTGAGTGGAACCTAATTCCAATATCTAGAAAATAACTTGTAAAAATTCTTTAATAAAAGAGAACCTGGTTAAAAATAGTGTTTGTTACAAAATATAGAGATGTCTAACGTAGAAATGCAGTTTTGGATTCAGACCCTGAAAATTAAGCATAGAATTGTTGATGAAGTTGTGAATTATCCAGCTTGAGGAGTTTGGTTCGGTAAATGAAGTTAACATTTTTTATTAATTCATTTGTTAGAATTCATATGTGTTTACTGTAGTTACTATTTAAATCTCAGCAATGTTATGTCAATTTTTTTCCTTGTTAGTCAATCAATGTACACAAATAATTGTTCTTCAGTTTTCATATTTTTAGCTCATGCAAAACACATAAAGCTCTTCAAGTGCCATTCTCATTTTTTAAACCTCTTACAAAGTGTACAAATTCAATCAGAATTGTTTTAAGATTTTTCCATGTACTTTTTTACTTGCAAAACAAGGGTCCTTTATTTTTGACATGTCTTTCATGAATGAATTTAAATTTCCAGAAGAAAGAGTTTGATGCCTTGTTATGGAGACTTAAAAATCAAATATTAAAATTAGTTCAATTGTCTTTCACATGCTTCTTTAGTCATTTTTTCCCAGCTTGTATTTTGAATGCTTTCTTCTTGTTGTTACTATTTAAAATTGTTAGCTTACTTTCATTTCACTGATTGTAATACAGTGATTAAATATTCCCAACATCGCACTAACAATTAGGAAAACATCTAATATAAATAAAAATTTTTACTCATGTTAATTATTAATTTTATTACTGATGGTTTGAAATTTCATGTACTTCTGATAAAAACACAGCAATAAGAGTACTGGCCATATGGGCCAGATTTCATAAATTCTTGAATATAAGTTTAGAGCTGGAAATAAGGAAACTCTACTGAAAGTACCTCTTTATAGTCTCACTTCATTATCTTTAGGTTGTCTTCTGAGAATAACTATTATATATCCTAGGAGAGTGTAGCTGTAAAGGCTTCATTATTATCTTGAACTTCATGGTCTTTGCAGTAGGTCAGTGGAACAAAACTGGAATAGGTTTCTTTAAATTTAAGTAGGCTACAACTTTCTGAAGAGTTGATAAGCACACATGCTTCATGTAAACAGGTTTATTTATCAAATTAACACTGATTTAAGCATGGGTTTTCCCATGCAAGCTTTACTTTCTGCTTTTTGTAGTATTCCTTGTATTGTCCATTGGTTTGTCATGTAGGGAAATGACGAAAACTTACACATTGCAATCCCACTAACAGTTTTAATCAAAAACTTGGGAGCTACTTTCAACCAATGAGGAGCTAGAGGAGAACTGAATTCCAGGGATCTAGGGTTGGAGATGCTTACAGGAGCTGAGTGAACCTGAGAGACTAGCCTAGCAGTTTTTTACATGATTTGAATACAAGTCATTTATGTTGTTTCATCAAATGAAAGGTACAGGGGTACAGGCTGGTTGAAAGACTGATTAACCACCTGCAGAATATAGTTAACAAGAAATTAATGTTAGTAGATTCTGAAAATCTTCATAACACACTTGAATATGGTAGAAAATTTTTTTTCCATCTTGAAAATGGGATCTTACATTTAAACCTATTTTTGGATTGTGCCCATTGCATGTGCAATACTTGGTATTTTATTGCTGTGGCAGGGTTATTTAACATTCAAATATTGAGTTCATACACCATCTACAGTGGTCAGTTTAAGAGAACTAAACATTCATTTTAATGCTATGCTTCTACTTGGAATCATCTCTTTAAATTGTCAGTCATGTTGTAATACCTCCACCATTTACTAAAACTGGGACCATTTAATTTTACCAATTCTTTTAAAGGTATTGCTGTAATTGAAGAGGGATTGCTTACGTATTTCATAAGAAGAGCACACTCTGGAAAGAAATCGAGAGGCTAAAAGTTTAAAACCAAGGAAGAAAATGAAAAAATCTGAAAAGGAACAGAATTGAAAAAATGTTTTACATGTCATCAGAGATGAGTTTAGCTTAACTGATTTCTGGGATGCATAGAATTCAGAATCTTATTTTTAAAAATCGAATGCTGCTTTCTGCTGCATCTTTATTCCTACCATTTCTATGTAGATGACTAGAATGAAATAATTATTTAGTATTTAATTTAATATTAGGTATTTTTCTCCAATGATTTAATTTTGTTAGTGATTAGGTACATGATTTAATTCTCAGTGCTTATTCAGATGTCACTACTGAGTTATGTGATCATACTGTTTCCTGGTAAGTTGAATGTCTTTTAGAGCTTATGGAGGACCTTAATGAGTTTTTTCAGAGTCTAGATAAAGTTTTGTAGAGGGAAAAGCATGGATATGTGCACTTTTACTCTAATTATGGTCCTTAGAAAAATATTACTATAACTAGGCTAATACAATCTCTATTTAGTTAATTTCATATATTGAATTTAATAACTTCAATCACTTTAGTTACTCAGTAACTTTAGTTACTGAGGTAATACATATAAATTTTTTTATATGCATGAAGGTGTATTTGCAGGATTGCAAGCAGTCATGTTTTTTATGAAAATGTAATAAAAATTACTGCCATTCAGGAAGTATATAGTAACTCTTTAATTATAGCTCAATGCAATGACAAATAAACATGGATTAGGTTCTGAAACCCATTCAATAAAACCTAGCAGCTGACAGATGAAGACCTTGCCTACAGTAGAAGACACTAATTTTGGAAAGATAGGGAGCTCTCAGAAATGTGAATGTTCCAGGAGTTAGTGTGAAACAGGTGCAGCAGAAACTTGCATTATACTTTTACAGTTCAGATGGGTGATACTAATTCAAAGCAATATGCTACTCTTGAATTCGTTTCTTGTTAACGGTTTTGTCAAGACTCAGGTAATCCTGTGGGAAGTATCCATTATTTGCAGTGGGTGAGCTTGATGTTGTTCTTACTATGAACAGCAAATCTTCTGTTGAATAAATTGAAATTGTTTTAGTTTTGTCTGGCAGAAAAAAATAGTTAACATAACAGCAGTAATAAAGAGAAAACTGTGTTAACAGGTGTATTAATGGAATTCAATAGCAGATACAATCTTACACCATTTAAAAAATAATTTCTATTTTAAACATCTTTGTATGGAGTATTTCTAGGTAACTCATGTGATTACATTATTTTCACTGATCTGTCAAAATGGAAACACAAGAATTTCTGTTGACTTTGTCAAACCTATTGATTAGAGAAGCAAAAGAAGCTTTAAAAAGAAAAAGGTTGAAATAGTAATAAAATACCATCAAAAGAAAAATTAAAACTGGACTTAGAAGGCAGACAAGTAAAATCTTGGTTCTACTTACATCTGAGGGAATCCATGTTTGATTCATGCTGTCAGGGTATTATCAAGTGTACAGAGCCTTGTTTTGAAGAAGATGGAAATTTAATCTTCTAAGAATTTTGAATAAAAATTGCACTGTTGTACAGTTATGTATTTTCAGATATGAAATTAGAGCAAATGGTCGCTTAGTACTGATTTTCACAAATTGTATAAGTCATATAACTTCTAGATCAGTTTTGTGAAAAGCACAGCTGGATAAACACATCATGCAGTGGGTGAGCAATTGGCTCATGGGTCGAGTACAGAGGGTAAGAGTGAATGAGGTAACATCAGACTGGAAAGTGTCACTAGTGGTGTTCCACAAGGCGCCATCTTAGGCCCTGTGCTCTTCAACATCTTCATAAATGACTTGGATGCAGGATTGGAAGGGACACTAAGCAAGTTTGCAGATGACACAAAACTGGGAGGAGCTGTTGACTCCCTCAAAAGCAGGGAGGCCCTGCAGAGAGACCTTGACAAATTTGAGGACTGGGCAATCACCAACCATATGAAGTTCAACAAGGGGAAGTGTTGCATCCCGCACCTGGGATGGGGCAACCCTGCATGTACAGACAGACTGAGGAATGATAGGCTGGGGAGAAGGACCACAAACAGGAGGACCTGGGGGTCCTAGTCGGTGGTAAGTCAGCAGTGCCCTGGCAGCCAGGGGTGCCAATTGTGTCCTGGGGGGTATCAAGCACAGCACTGTCAGATGGTCAAGGGATAGGTTCTTCACCCAGAATGTGACTGAGCACTGGAACAGGCTCCTCAGGGAAGTGGTCATGGCCCCAAGCCTGCCAGAGTCAAGAATTGTTTGGAAAAGGTTTTTGGGCACATGGCAGGATTCTTAGGACTGTCCAGTGCTGGGCCAGGAGTTGGACTCTGATGATATTTATGGGCCCCTTCCAGCTCAGGATATTCTGTGATTCTATGGTAATTTATTGGATTGTTGTGATTCAAAAAATGAAATGCCGGGAGAACAAAAAGAGTAAAATTATTTGCTATTGTACCAATTCTTCACAACTTGGGGTAAAATTCAAGAAAAGCAAGACACAGGAAAAAAAGTAAAAGTAAGTACCTTTTATCATGTTATTTATTTAGCCAAAGATTTGAAGGCAGTGTTGCATACCATAGTAGTTCTTTATTTTAATAAGGATCTTAGACTGTTATTCAGACATCTTATTTTCTATAGTGTTTTCAGGCTGTCCAAGTTTTTTCTTAAGAGTAATCCATAAAATTCCCAAGAAGAACTTCAGTAGAATGTAGAAAGTAACCAACTTTGTGTCATTGACACTTAGAGATTTCCTGTGAACACCAAAGTCTTTGGAATTCCAGTCTAAGTTTTAGTTTTATGAGTATTCTTTTTTTTTTTATTTGGGGATTGAGGGGAGTTGAATAGGCAATACTGAAGCTCTGAAAGATATGACTTTTTTATTGTTTGTTTTCAATAACTGAACAGTCTTACTTTTTTATCCATATCCTGTAAAATTTTATTCTGATTATTTAAAATTTGTACCTCAGATATTGAACAAAACAAAGAAGGCTGTCAACATCATGTTGTACAGGATATGGATATCAATTTATTTAAAATACTCTATAAAATAAAATTGGAATGCACTGTACTATAATCTAAGTATTGTTCTGTGTGGTTACTCAGGAAGCTGTTAATAAAAAGGAAGAAAAAAAAAAGAAAAAAAAGTAATTTTACTGATACCTTTGGGAAAATCTGGAATAGTGGTCACTCATATTAAATTTATATCAACTTTATGAGGTTTTTGTCATCTTGACACATTTATGGAGCTGTTAAGTTTTTGCTGCCTAGGGGATATAATGTACTTGATGTGACCCCACTTATTAAATCGGGACGATGCAAGTAACATTGATGAGTTGTCATTCAGGAATAAAACAGAGCCAAGAATTCTCTGGTTCTAGAGGAAGCACATATTTGTCAGCAAAATAGGTACAGAAATAGATACTGTGATCTATATCAAGTAGACACTTGAAAAGAGAAAGAAGGAGAAACATACAGGTATTTAATCAGGTCCTCACAAAATTTCTGCAGTAGTTCATGGTATGATAACCTATAAGACCTTCCAATGTCCTAACAAAAAAACCTGAGTGCACAAGCATATATACAGGATTTGTTATATATTTCATATTTCTGTATCAATGTACTTTATAGAAGATATGTTTTCCATATGATTATGCAAGCAAGTGTACATCGCATTCAGGTTCAGATCATCACTGTGTTCTCAGCACTGCCTCGGAATTCTCGTGATCATTAAGATGAATCAAATTCAATTTAAATAAAAATATTTTTAATGCCTAATTTATTTGTGTTGGAACAAGATCCAATCACTAAAAATCATTACTAAAGTCATTCTGATGTTAAATATATGATCTCTGTACTTTATTTTTCATAATCACTCAAAAAATAAAGTAATTCTAAAACATTAACATGTTCATATTCAGACCATATTCTCTAGATAATGTGGTACTTTCGGCTAAAACTTTTAGGTCAGAAGGGAGCAGTTCCACCTCTCTAAATATTTGTTTGAGAATTTGTATAGCTAAGACATTTTAGTTAGATTCAAATTAATAGTAATATAAATGATTTTGTCATTGACAATTTTTATTGTATTATATCAAGCTTTATATCAATGGCTATATATTTGAAATTTTAGAGTGAATTGATAGGTTTATTTTCACTAGTTAATTTCATTTTTCTGTGGTAGGGCACATTCTTCTGGTAAAAAAATGTATTCTCTGTTTCACAGCCAAAATCTTTCTATTTTCACTAGGCACTGTCTTGCATGGTCATACACACACTACTGAAACAGTAGGAAGCATTGATTATATAGCTTTTAGTTTCACATAGGGAAATCTCATGGCAAATATTCCCATGTCTAAACATAGTGTTATATTGTATTTACTGAACTGAATCATAGCCATGCAGATTTGTAACTTGTGTTTTGAAGTGTCAAAATCCCTCCTTTTACATTTTGTTTTATCTGAATCTACCAGTGCCCTGGTGATTCTATGATATTAACATTGTAAAACTATTTACCTTGCCAAACTGTTAAAGAAGTTTTACAATAATGTGTGTTCTGGCAAGCATTCATTGCAAAATGTTTCTGTCCAAATTAAATGTACCAGTAGAGTCCATTCTTTAATATTTCATTTATTGTTATTTAGTTTTCTAAGCGAAGAAATTCACTGATACATGAAACGTATATGGGAGTTAAAGTTTTTCTTGTGTTGGAGAATCTACATTATTTTGTTCTTTCCACTTTTCTCATGGTCATTACTATTCTCAGTGCATAGAAGTACTCACAAATGATGAAAGTTATGAAAAACCTAACAATACTAGTAAGTATTTCAGAGTTAAATATCTTTGCTATTCCAATTAATGACATTTAATAAAATTCCTTATGTAGTACAAAATACATTTAGTGTCTTTCCTGTGTAGAAGGCGATTCACTATGACTAATTGTAAAGGAGCCACAAGGTTTTCTCGTAAGACTAAGTTTTTTAATGCCAAACAGGTGAGAGACAGGCAACTCACACAAATCCAGTTTAATCTATAGATTTTCTTGACAGATTATAAATTAGCATCCATAATTCTTCATCAGGGAGATGATTGAATTAATCTGAAAAAAGGTATTAATATTAACGCATCATAGATATATATCCAGTCATGTACCATATATTGTATATAGCACTGAAATTTAAGTTTCTTTCATTTATGTAGCTTTATTAAAAACTTAGATAATTACTTAAGAAGAGCAGTGGATATAATTCTTTGTATTAAAGCCATTTTTACTCAGTCTTCAATTATTTATTAATATAATAAAGCAATACAAGCAATTTAATTTAGGTACTTTTTATATCCTGTTTTGGATGTTTTTAGGTGTTCTTCCAAAAGGTTGCAAGTTCATTTGTAACAGTTTCCCTATATAACTTTAGCCCTAGTTTATGAGGACATTATAAGAATATTTAATGAAAACTGAACAATCTCTGTATTTTTACAACTAAAAATATAGTATGTATCAAAACTAAATTTTTATACATATGCATCCCTATTTTTAGGAAAAGAAGGCCTTGATTACAGAGACTTTGTACTTATGACTTACTTTAAGTAAAAAAATAAAATACTGTGTCCAATATTCCATTTCTGATAAATTGTACAGATGCTAATAGCAAATATTTTAGAAAATAAGGCAAATAATTTGAATTTTACTT
Organism: Pachyramphus minor; assembly: GCA_013397135.1. Taxonomy (NCBI): domain Eukaryota; kingdom Metazoa; phylum Chordata; class Aves; order Passeriformes; family Tyrannidae; genus Pachyramphus; species Pachyramphus minor. The sequence goes on from VYXB01000609.1 coordinate 206,115, forward strand.
ACTTAGTCCTGTTTGAACAACAAGCCCTTCATGTTTCCAGTTATTATGGGGACAGGCCAGACAGTCTTGGGGAATTGGACTCTTTCATCTATAATATGCATTCCCAGTTTCTGTTCTCTGACATCTTGGCATACTCTCAGTTCTCTCCACATACAGATCCAGTACAGAGTGGACCTCAGTATTGGAAGGTGGACCTCAATGAAAAAAGAAAAAAGTGAATGGTAATGAAGCATGATGGCTGTTTTCGGTTCTATCTTCTTCATTGTATGATTTTTTGCATTCACCAAAATGTATCTATATTTTTGTAATAGTTAAACAGCACATAAAATATGCATAGTAGAAATAATGCATTTATTGCAAAAAATACAAACCACTGGAGAAAACTAAACCATAGATATCTTAAGGCATGCATATCACACATAACAATGCTATGTCTAAAATATATTACTGTCTTACCAAGGATTACTACATCAGAAATGCAAAAAAGTAATTTATTGACTTGCAATAGTTGTACCTGAAAGATGGGTTTTTTATCTTACATGGCAAGAGGTGTCCTTTATAGTCCAGAATCAGAAACAAAATAAATTTTAAGTTGATATTCATCTAGAGGAGCAGTCTCTCTTCAGCTGTTGACTGTACCCGAGTTAGAAAATCTCGCTGGAATTTGGGTGTATGGGATGAGGAGGTTAACATGCCAAAAAATTCCTATAAGATATTGAAAAATTCGTGTTCTGACCAAAAGAAAACTGGAGATACTTTCTATGACCTGATCTTTTGACTACTTAGTCAATGAGAGCTTCTAGTTAAAAGATTCATACAACATTTCAGCTGTAAGTTTATCTATTAGTTATTTCACTTTTTTCCAGTCTGTGCTCCTGATATTTATCAAAAGCCAGACAGGATGAGCCTTCTCACTAAGGTAGATAAAGTATTTCATTACCATTTCCATTATCATAGAAATAGAGAAAAATCTTTCTGAACTAAAAACTCTGTCAAAATATTTAAACTAAATATAAATTGTGGGAGTTAAAATATTTAGATCATTCATCCTGTTTGGGTCTATTTTTAAAGCCAATGCTTGTGGTTTTTAAGTGAGCTGTTCCATCAGGATACTCTTCATTTGCAGGATGTTTTATTTCAGCTATTCGCCTGTCTTCTCATTCACTTTGTTACTGAGCGGAAAGAGGTATTGAGCTATTTGAGGGGGGAATCACCTTTTCAGGAAAAAGAAGGAAAGATTCAAATGCATCAGCCTGTACAACATTGTCTCCGTATCAGAGACAAATGTCACAGTACATGAGTTATTGTAGTGGACTTTCAACTAACTGCTAACCAAAGGAGTGTCATGATTATTTTAGGTGAAAGAAGGCAAGTTAATGCAGGAAACAGATGTTTGAATATAACAGAATCAACAAATAACTATTAAAGACCAACGGAAAAGAAAAAGTACTTATTATGGTTAAATGTCACCGAGAATACAGGTTAGTTTAAGACACAGCAATAACAAAAATATAATTGATATTCTGCATTTTCTGTGCTTTGTACAAGTCTTGGTGAGAAAACAATTGTTTTAATGGTAATCTGAAATGGTAGTTTCTGTTACATTGAACCCGTTACTGTCCTGTAGTAGCTAACTTCCAATGGAGGACAAGAGTCAACAGCTCACAGAGTTGTGTGAAATTCAGAAGAGAGAGTCCTATTTTTAAGCATTTGAGAGTACACATATGACAGCCATGCAAAATATGTACCTGTATTTCAAAACTCCTTTCAGCAGCATAGCAAAACTGTTTCTATCTGCAAAAGTAAAACACTTGTCTGTGAAACTAAATATGCTGAAAAAGTAGTGCCAAACAAGAGCCAGTATTTGACATTTTAAGTAAAAGAGCTGTGCTGAGTGTGAAATAGTAAAACTTTAGAAGTACATGTATGATTTTCCTCCTATTTTGCTTAGTTTTAAGGAAAAATCCCACACATTTTGGAATAGCATCGAGCTCTCAGTAAACAAAAGAGATACCATAAGTACAATCACAGTATTATCTCACAACCCCCATAGTCCGTTACAGTGGTTCTGGCAAATGAACCACAGAACTACAGTTACATAACTGGTATTTTTTTGCTTCTGCAGAACTAATGCCAAGGAATGTAGTTTTACTGAGTGCCTGTTGGAAACAGTAGCTGGTAGCAAGTCTTCAAGCAGTATTAGTTGTTCTCAAACTGGAGGGATAGGGTACTGGAGCAGTTAGGTAAATCAGTGTATGCAGTGTACATCAGATTTAGATCTTGATATGGTTCCCAAGCAAGTAAAAGTAGAACATCCTTGGAACTCAACTAAGACCAGGCACAGCGTCCATAGAGAATGTTTTTTCATCTACTCAGAATGCCTTCATACTTTCAGTTGAAGAAACAAGTTAATCCATGCAGATAGAAAAAAATCTTGTAAGATCTCATTTTGAAAGCAGTAGTGAAGTGAACTGTAAGGTTTTTCTCATGTAGCATCTGAAATGCAAAGAAAAATTACCTTTACCATGCTACTCAAAAATTTGCATATAAAGGCAATTTAAATTATAGCAGTGATATTAAATTATAAACACAGAAAAGCAAAAAAAAACCCCTAAATATCACAAAGATGCAGAAATAAGAAACTGGAAAAAACAATTTTTTTATCCTGTTTATTAATTCAGGTTCTCATTTTGTGATACAAAAATATTTATTTTGATAGAACACAGAAAAAAACCCACCTTTTTTGTCATGTCCCCACACAAAATACTAACTGCAATCCAAAGCAATTAAGGCTATGAACATGTATAAGTGGAAATTCTTTTTATCAGGACATTTTCTAGATTATACTTCCTTTCAGTGTGTTTGAAATTATAAGTCTGCCAGATCCACTTCAAATATTAAAACAAAGGTTTCTAGCTGCTAAAAACCTTGTTTGACATGTTTTAATTAATGGTTAACTAATGTTCTAACCCTGACAGTGAACAATTACTGTTTCTTTTTCCTGAAAGAAGAGTTGTCTGTTACCTTCACGCATGTTGGAAGAAGGACAAATTACAGACTAAATGTGAAGTTGGGACTTTGTTCTGTCTTGCCTATTGAATTATTCTTATGGTTGCAATTTGTAAGGTACACCTTAAAATTTTGGTTTTGTGGGCAAGAATCCACTTTCCAGGTAGTGTGGTACCTAAAGGTACTTTCTCCCACACTGCAGTACAGGAAGCACAAACTGTAGTATTTGTCTAATTTTACATTTGCTTGACACTGTACCTTAGGAAAAAGTGCAGACTGCTGGCCAGTGACCTATATTCTTCCTGATTACACGAATTTGGCACAAGTAGTTCTAACACTGTGAAGGGGCATATTGCTATTCCAAAAAAAAAAAAAAAAAATTAAGTAAGAGCACTTCAAAGTTTCATGGGAGTCTAGAAAGACATCCAGTGACATATGGGAAAATATGGTAGATCCCTTTGGAAATGCCAGCCACACTGACACTGATGGTAGTGTGTTATAAACACGAAGACACTCTTCTCAAGTTTTAGACACCACCACACTGAGTGGTAGAGTTAAAACCTCTGAAGGATAGGATGTCATCCAGAGGGACCTGTACTACCTCGAGAAGTGGGCCCATGGGAATATCATAAGGTTTAACAAGGCCAAGTACAATGTCCTACACCTGGACTGCACCAAAAGAAGCATGACCAGCAGGTTGGGGCAAGTGATTCTGCTCCTCTGCTCTCATGGGACCCCCACATGGAGTACTGTGTGCAGCTCTGGGGTATCCAGCACAGGAAGGACATAGACTTGATGGAGTAAGGCCAGTGGGGGGCCACCAAGATGATTGGAAGGATGGAGCATATCTACTGTGAGGGAAGACTGAGAGAATTGGAACTGTGCAGCCTTTCAGTACCTGAAGGGAGCCTACAAGAAATCTGGAGAGGAGCTGTCTACAACAAGGCATAATGGCTTCAATCTGAAAGAATATAGGTTTAGATTAGATATTAGGAACAAATTCTTTACTGTGAGGGTGATGAGGTACAGGAACAACTTTCCTGGAGAAGTTGTGGATGCCCCAGGCCAGAAGTGTTCAAGGCCAGGTTGGATGGGGCTCTGAGCAACCTGGCTTAGTGGAAGATGTCCCTGTCCAAAGTGGGGGAATTGGAACTAGGTGATCTCTTCAAACCAAAATATTCTATGATTCTATAAAAACTATGGCCCTTTATATGAGATTTCACAGTGGGTTTGGCCACTGAGTTTTGTAGTCTGTGAAACTGCACATCCAGTCCTCCTGCAGAGTGTTCGCCACTCGTTTCCCTCTTTGATCTAAATTGCTCGGTGTAGTTGGTATGATTATTTAAATCCCAGGAGCAACAATATAGAATTGAAAAGCAAACAAGTGAGTAAACAAATTATGCATAACATCTAGTTCATGGTGTGCTAAGGCAAGAGGATACCCTACTCTGTATGTGGTTGTATGGCCAGGTAATGGGCTTTCTGCTCTCTCAGAAATATACAGAACACTTCCAGTCCTTCTGTTGTAGCAGAAGAGGAGTAATGCTTGCTGGACAGATTGTAGACAGATTGTAACAAAGAGTGGCTACATGAGGTCAGGAGACACTCTAGCCACCTCTGGCAGAGAGATGAGAAGAGGATGCTGTGGCAAAGGCAGGATGTTAGCCTGAACTCTCAGATATGCTTCTTCCAGCCCACAGTTTTTGCTCAGATACTCACTCAATAGGTCATGTTATTTTCTCATCTTTTTAAAAAGTCTTTGCATTGTTCAGTTCTAGGAAGGTTTAACCCAGATGAGATTTTAGTGTCCACAAGATCTTACAGCAAGAAGTCCCACTGAACAATTAAACATGTGACCATGCAGTCACAAAAAAACCCAAACCAACAACCAAAAAAAACCAAAACAAAAAAAAACAAAAACAAAAACACAAAAGCAACTAAGAACAACCCCAATCAAACAAAAGCCCCACCCACCAACAGCAACAAAAAAAAAACCTAAGAAAAAAACCATCACAAACCAAAAAAAATCCACCACAGTTATAAAGAAAATTTATTTTAACAGATGAGAATGCCGCCACACACACACACACACACACACACATATACACATATATATATATATATATGATGAATACAGGTGGCCGAGAAGGTGAAAAGGAAAACCCATTTTGGTGCTTTTATAACAACACCTTTTGCATGTGCAATAAAACCCCAGGTTGTGTTCTGCCCCTGTGCTTTATGGCCTGCCTGGCCACCCTGTGGGGGCCTCCAAGCATGCCTGTGAGAATTTTATTACTTATAGCAAGGGAGTTACTTCTCAGCAGACTGACAAAGAAAACATACAGAGCATCCTGCATGAGAACAAATTCCTTCCAATGCTAAAGCTTTTTCCTGGTGGCAAAAGTTTCTTTGACCAGGTATTAACCTCTCCCTCCTGGTCATTTGTTCCAAAGGTCTCTACACCTACAGTCTATATTCTTGTTTAATTTTATCTTCCATACTGGAAAAGTCTGTTAATTGCTATTTTCCTCTTGCCTCTCTTCACTTTCTTTTATGATATATAGATGTCCATCTTTCTTTCTATAAACTGTCTTGTTTCCAGACTGAAGAATTCTAGTTTTAAGTCAATTACTTTTCTCTGGACTTTTCCTGGTTACTCCATAAATTTACTGAGATGAAATCCAACTACATACAGTGTTCAAGACACCAGTGCATTTTAATGACAGCATGGCAATGTTTTCCATTTTGTTCCTTTCCTTATTGTTGCTTGCCTTCAATTCATTTATTTTCACTGCTCCAAAGCTTTTAACCAAAGTAGTGAAAGCCACTCCTAAGAAAGCATAGCATTCATTGCTTTTTATGTGAAATTCACTCTTTTTTTTTTCCATATGCATCACTATCTTTCTACACCTGTTTTTATCTGCCATTTTATGAAATAATTTTTAAGGTTTTTTTCCTCTGAAATTGTGCACTATTCTCAATGATCTTGTATTTGCAATGACCTTTTTCTTCACCTTCTCAGAGAAGCTGTGAATATTTAAAACAAAGCAGGTACTAGTACAGATCTTTAGGTATTCTCTGCTGAAAGCTCCTTGTTCTCTTTTACTGTTTGGGGATTTTTTTAACTTTGAATTCACCATTACAGAACCTTCCCTATTATCTAGAGATATTATCTAGGTAAGAGTAACCTTCTTGAATGACTTAGAAATAGACAAGTGGATTTTTCTTTTCCACATGCTATTTCATAATCAAGAGAACTGGATGTTCTGTTTTCCTGATGAACCCCAAAGAAAGCCCATGTGGAGACCAAGAAAGCAGAAGTATTTTCCTCTATGATCATGACTGTTGTCAATGAAAAATATACAGAGTTAAACCAATGAAGATTTAGTTACTCCAAAAATAGCATCTTTTATTTCTGAAATATTCACCCATTTGCAAGGCATGTGACAATACAACCTGTATATGGGTTTCTGCATTATATTCCTTTAACAATTTTACTTAGGACTCCAGCCAGGAAGTAAGAAGTGGAGCCCATTTGTCCTTAGCTATTATATATCATAAGATGTGCCAGAATGCTGACCAAATGATATGTGTTCTACTTAAAGTATTACATTTTTTGCTTAAAAGTAAAAAGATTTATTGATAAAATTATTTTGGCAGTGTTGACTTCCTTCTCATTCATTTATTCATTCTGTGTGTTCATTTGTTCATTCTTAATATTTTCAACTAAAAAGCCCCCATTTTACACCATGCTGTATCCACTGAGTAACGGACTGAATCCAGCATGTGAAAAACATGAGTAATATTATCTTTCTTAGTAATTGAATCCCTGTGTTTATATGGTGCTTTCTTTAAGGATGGCTGGGGAAATATATTCTGAATATCACTAACTAAACACGATCTTTGTTCTCGGTCAGATTTGAAAAGAGACAACTTTTTTGTGAAACTAATTTACAGAACTCTGAAGGCCATTATCTGTATTCCACTGGCAATTACTTTTGATTATTATGTATATGTGTGCTTTAATAAGAGCTGCCTTTTGAAATCAACTCCTCCTTAGCCCTAATCTAGGAATAAAGCCATAATGCCAAGTTTATGATGTCTTAGTGTGTTGCTATGGAAGTGATATTAGCAATATTAGAAATCCAGCACTGTGGGTGTAGCAGTAGAATGTGATAGAAACTGAAAGCATGGATGCGGTAAGAGAAGATTTAATTTCAACACAAATATGTTTGATTCTTTGGAAAACCATGACAGAAAAAGGACAGTATATCAGAGTAAAGTAAGTATATTTAGATATTACTGTTCATCTTGATGAGAATGTCTAGAATGTAAGGTCATGAAGTTCTTGACTGTGAAAATATATGTCTTCGAACAATAAATTTAAATGTTACAACCACTGCATGTAAATTAATATTCTTATTAAGAAAAAATAAAGGTTTTATATTTGTTTGCTATTGTGGTCATAAGCTTATTTTCCTTTCTGGTTTTCTCATTTTTTTAAAAATTTCTTTCTTTTTTTTTTTTTATTTTGAATATGCAATGGGAAACAGACCAAGCAGATGGTAGCAGCTTAGTTCTGTTCCTTTTTAACTGTGATTATTTCCAGTGACAGTTAAAAATGTCTGGCTGTCTTGGGCCCTCGTGTTGTAAGCCTGTTGATACTGAGTGATTATTGAATAGCTTTATAATATATACTTATGTGCAATTCAAAGTACTAAATGATCAGTGGAAGTTTGTTACAATGTGCTTAGATGCATGGAAAGATGAAAGACTGAAGAATGGATCAATAAAGTCATTACTAGATGGAAAATGCTATGAAACCCTATCGGTGATGTACGATTAAACTAAAGAACAAAAATCACATGCAATCACTGTTTCCAACTTTTGACAGGAAACATGAGCCTTTAGGCATAAATGACTGTGAATGGCAAAATGCAGCTGCTGCTTTCATTTGAATAGCCTAAGGAAGACAGGAGAGCAATCAAAACATGTCCCAGCTATAAGCAATCATTTCAGAGCTCTAGCTGACTTAAAAAGCAATAGCAAGAGTACTAGACAGGATCCTGTGATGTGGCACTGCCAACCCCTTTGGAGGAGATGCAGTGTAAAAAGGAATATTCATGAGAAAAGGAGCATTCCATAGAGAATTAAACAGCTGCACAGCCCACAGTCTCTGCATGAAGCATCACACATGTTCCAGTTTCTGCAGCTGCCCTTCAACCTCTCTTCAGCTGCTGAAACACCCATCTTTGCCTCCCTCTTTCTGATCCTAACAAGTGCTCCCCAGCAGCAGCTCAGGGCTGTTAGCATGTTCTGCAGTAACTGGATGTAGTGCTATTAAATTCTGTTCTCAGGTGCACTGTTTTACATTTATTGTCCCATTATTATTTTTTTAATTTTTTTTGCTAAGAACTTTAGAAGTGAGAACAGACTAGTTGCCCTAAGAATACATTGGAACTGTAGAGCTGCACATAGTAACTATCACAAATAAATTGTTGTTGTGAGTACAAATTAAGTACAACAGTTGTTTTAAGAGGAAAGTAATTCCAGATAAGGTGCAAACCAGAAGTGTCATATCCTCACAGAATAGTGCAGTGCCAAGTTTTTTAAGAGCTCTGGACACAGTAATATCACAGGTCTAGAAACAATAGGAACATGTTGCCCCAGCTAAAAGCCCATTTTTATTTTCCTTCTGGTTTTGAGGCAGACTTGATTCAGCAGGAGTTTGAAGGTCTGTTTCATGCTGCTTGGTGTATTTTGCAGACATATTTATAGTTATCCTTAATCTTCTTGACATCAAATACAACATTTGGGGAGAAAGCAGAACTAATAAGACAACTTAAAATATCAAAATAAATTTATCTGTATTATCAGAGGAGCATATTTTTTGACCTAGGTCCAGACTTTGCTGCTTTTGCATATCTCCATTTCTTTTCATTCACCATTCTCTCTTTTATTGCATTCCATAACTGCCAGAAACAAATGAAATCCAAAAATTCTGTAGAGAAAAATAATTTAAGCACCCCCAGCTGTTTGCAACTGTGTAAGCTGCTGCTTCATTAATTCCAATATGTATGTGCATAGGCCTCAAGCACAGCCTTGCTCCAGCAACTGCCAGGATACAGAATTATTGCTTGTAATAAATCATCGTAGGCCAATCAGAGCTCTGGGTACCCTGGTATGACACATGCTGTATTTGTGAGAATGGCATTTCCAAATATTAAAAAACTATGGGAAAACTTAATTTGTTATTTTCTTCTGACTTTTTTCAATTTCATATTATTCTTAAAGAAAAAAAAAAAAGGAAGAAAAAAGATGGTTGCTAATGTAAAGAAGAGTTTAAGCTGCTCATAGAGAAGTAATACCATTGTCTAGTTTTGCTTACAGGAAGAAAAATTAAGCCAAGAGCTGTATTAACCTGAGAAAGATTAAACCACGCCTGTGTCTCCATTCACATTTGTTGCTGCCTGCAAATGAGTTCTCCATGAAGGTGAGGCAAAAAATAGCACTGTGTAGCAGAAATTGCCAAACTGAGACCAAAGATATCATGAATATATGTGTGGCCCAATGACAATAAACAAATAATTCTTTCCAAGCCTTCTTGAAAGGTATGGTCATATGGCACAATTTTTTTCCTATTTCATTATGGTTAATGGAGTGCTCTGCTTAAAATTTCTTGAAACAATATGGCCAATGGCTATATCAGGTATTACCTTATACCCAGAGATCGTAAGTAAGGAACTTTTTAAAAGAAATCCAGAGCCTTATATAAATGTAGGAAATACACCAATTCTAAATAGTTTGGGTTCGTTTGAACTGAATTAAAGTCTGGTTTATAAAATAAGCTTCATTTTTAATTAAGTAAATGTCCTTGCAATCTTTTGCACTATTTATATATGTCAATTTAAATAATGTCTTAATTAATTTTTTGATTAGAAGATGTGAAAGTTTGAAGAGCTTGTTTTGCTTATTTTGTTTTCAAAGAAAGCTGTAAACCTACTTCTGTTTGCTTACCTTAGTCCCCTCTGCTCTCTGCCAGGGTCTAAATTAAAACCATTCCAATTCTTTTAGCTGCAGTGAGAAAAATTCACTAGGGTTTGCAAGTGGCTTTCAAATTGGTATTGGTGTTCAGTAGCATGTTTTCACTGCACAATTAACTAGACATTCTACTTGAGTTATAACTCTCCTCAATCTCGTCATCTACACGAAGGAGCTACGTTTAATACACTCACCTATTTAAATGGGAATACAAGCAAATGTGTAGACACTGTCTTCCAGACGAAATCCACCAGTGGAGGTTCAGAAAATGTCCACAAGGAGAGAATAGCGTTAAGACAGGTGTCAAACTTGGCTGTCAATCACCTGTAAACACTGTGTGGTGAGAAGCCAAAGTACATGGTGCAGGTGAATGTAGTGAAACATTGGAGCTTACTGGTGTGCATGGTCCAGTAATAATGTGAAGCTGGGAGACAGAGAACACAGTGTTGTTTTGGGACCAAATAAACCTGCCTGTTGGGGTTATCATTAAAGAGCATTCCAAACCATGCTTCTATCTTAAAACCTGACAAAACTTTCCATACATAAGAATTTATTTCTGAGTTTTGTTCAGTGTACAGACAATTTCTCCATGAGAGGAATTCTCATTGGTAGTGTTTACCTGAAGGTACAAGCCTTAATAAATGTGGCTTCTTAATTAAATAGATAACATATGTGGTTTGGGAAGAAATACAAAATAGTACTGAAAAAATGTGATTTCCATTATCTCTTAATGAAAACAAAACTTGAGCAAAATATCAAAACTGTTGAGTGCATTGAAATCAATGATACAAATGTCTTTGAAATTTGAATGTAACAAAAAAAATGTATATGCTTTCAGGTGAAGATAAAGCACATTCCTGCCTGTAAAATATATCATTTTATGAATCTACATCATTTCCACAGTGCTAAACTTCTGGAAAAGTTTTTGCAGAGGAGATAACCTGTGGATGCTTAGCAAGAATCTTTATAAGAATACAGAAATAGAAAGCAAGTTTTCACTGCATGTCTGTCTAGACGATCAAGCAGGTGCATTCAAAGAAAGTGCATATTTAAAGTGCATGTTTTAAGGATAATTAAAAAAAACCCAACAATAGGCACCTTTTTTCCCACAATACTTCATACTTGACCTTTATTTTTTTATTGTCTATAGAAAAGCTAGTAAAAGAGCAAAAAGAAAGATTTGCTGAAATACCTTTGCACACCCCATGATGTAATGTATATGTAATAGAAGTATTAAAATTAATATGTTTCTTCAATGCCTAAAAATATTTATAGAATATGTAATCCATATGAGCTCAAAAATGTCTAAACCATTTGTTTCTTTAACACTAGTCCTTTGAATCCTGGACTAAAAATAAAAATCCAAGCGAAAGGTTTCTACCTCACTTACTCTTAATCTAAACTAGTTTACACTGTGGAAAAATCATAGAATAAGACTAGATATGATGAAGATGAAATGTAGTGAAATAAATTTCTCTGCAATGGATGCAGTTCTCAGAGCAATCACACCATGGAATTGCTCTGATGAGAATCAGAGCTGTTTAGTTTAACTCCTGTGTTACTAATTTTTTCTCTTAATTCCTTTATAGTCACTGGTTTATTTCTCAAAGTGAACAGAATTGGCAACCAACAATCCAAGGGAATAAAAAAAGACCAAGCCATTGTTAATTCAAAATGCAGCTAAAAGTTCATGCCCGGTACTGTGATTCTGGAGAAAGAATTAAAATTTGACTCCTCTCAATTTGACCTGAGCTTTCCTGTAGTTTTAGATAAATCTTGAATTCAGTGGCAGTTCTACAGCTGACTTCTGTGTGACCTTGATTTGACTTCCATGAACTTATGAAATTCCCTATCCATAAAGTGGATGTCATTTTTCTGCATAAAATGGATGCTGTGAGACTTAATTAATTCGTATTTTTTGCTTGTAAAGAGCATGAGGTTCTGTCAACAAAGTCTATAAATAGACAAAGCTGATAAAATCTTTGTGAGTATTACAAGGGAGAAGGCACAGGCTTAGTTAAATGCTTAGTTAAATTACAAGTAAATTGTAAATTACAAGTAAATTGTAAATTACAAGTCATGCCTTGCCAGAATCATTTTGATAATTTAAAAAAAATCTTCTTGAGGAATGTAGTGAAAATGTAGGGAATTGTCTTCTGTGCTTGTGCTGGAAAACTTCCTTTACCTTGGTAAGGTTTTATTTGGATGTTGCAAGGAGACTGGAAAGGCAAGTATATTTCTTCTGAGAATTGTTAAATACTGGTACAGCCTAGTAGGATCCATTATAGGATTGTTATTGTTATTATTATTTCTATTGTTGTCATTATTAGTAGTAGTTTAACTCCGATGATTTTCATTATACTGTTGTGATTCTATTTTAACACATGAAAGAATATTTCCTTTGAATTTTTGCTTTCATAGCTGTGAATTTCTTTACACATGCAATGGGGTATATACATTTGATTTAATCTATCTAATAATTGCTCAGAACATTAAATTTGTTGAATGCTTGCACAATGCTTAATCCAAAACATTTTACTTTCTTATATAAAATTGAAACGCACTGAGTTTGAGTGAGCACATCATTGCATGAAAATGTAGATGTCTATTTTGCATGTAATTTTAACAGTATAAAGGAAAGCTAGTCTACAATCTAATTTTCTCAAGTGAATTAGACTGACCACATGACCACAGAAAATACTTCATTGTTCGTATTTCCATATGCCCTGTAATTCATTTAGCCTATAAATCCAAAGTGTTTTATAATACTAAATCATAGCTGTATTTTAGTCTTAGTATTGACCATATAAGTATGGGCCCCAAGATACTGATTCTACATTGACTTTTCTGCCATGACTCCAGAGCACAGCTTCCTCGTTCATTTAACTTTTTTTGTACTCTCCTTTCTTGTAGCAATACTTTTAAACTCAGTCACAAAAGTCCATGCATTTTTCAGTTCTCCTGTGTACTAGTACGTGAGATCAAACAGCATCCATGGTGTTGTGGGATGTATGCTGTGTCTTACACCTCTTAATTGATTGTCGGCCCTTCTATCTGCACGTCTAGCATTAATACTCCACTTACTCATTGTTTAGGCTCTCTGCACCACACAGTTGATCATATCTCCATTTCAGGCATAAGCTACCTCCTTTCTTCAACACTCCCTCTTTTTCTGATACAACACTTCACGTTAACTTCACCTGAATGTAGCATCATTCAGACAATGATTGCTTGTCATCCTGCTCAGAAGGATGTTTCCTGGGCTGAAAGTCTATGTGCAGATATGTGATACATCTGTACAAAAATTATAGCTGCCCTAATTCCTACATTGCAGTAAATTTTATGAACCAAATACGGGAAAAATTATACATATGATTTTTTTGTTTGTTTTTTGGTTTGGGGTTTTTTTCCTTCTTCGGGGTCCTGTCATTTTAGGAAAATAATTAATATACAGGCTAAATACTCTAATAAAGCAGCAGCAAGGTCATCATCAGCATAAGAGTAACATTTTTATATCAATTTAAACTACTTTGATTCAATACTAAAGATATATGCAGGGTCTGTGTGAAGACATACTTCTTTCTCCCTTGTTTCCTTGACCAATAGCATCTGCTATTAGGCTTGTGCAATGACTCATGAATTGTTTGCCCATCAGTTCAAGTTGGAATTATATTAAAACTATCTAATTCTCAGTGGATGGAATTATTTTCCATTATATTTAATTTTTGATGGTTAGTTTGTGGCAGTTTTTTTCTGGTTTAGTTGTGGTTTCTTCTCTGCTACCTAACATACTCCTATGGAATGTGTAACTCACTGCATTAATTTAAGGTAAGCCTGAACAGAGTTTTGAAGCTGTTTGAGGTTTTCTAGTTATAGGAATCTCTTTAAGTGAGCTGTTAAATACTTCACTGTTACCATGGACTCAGTTAGAATGATATACTAATTTAATGTAGAGTATGACTACTTCTGTCAGTATTTCCTATTTTCCTATATACCCTTGAAATTTTTAAGTTTTTCAAATCATGTAGAAGTTGTTTATATTATGAAGAGATGTCTTTTTATTAATCTAGAGAAAAATATGAAATTATTTATGCTGGTTTGTGGGGGTTTGGCCTTGCCTTAAGTAGGAAAATCATATTCATTATATGTAGGAAAGCTAACAAATTGATTGGAAGACTTAGATTGTATCTTATATCATGACTTGAATAGGTAGGTTATGATTGAAGTAAGAAACTGTCACTTTGGATTTTAAATCTATTTTTATCACCCAGAACATCTTATCTGTCAATATCTGATTAGAGGTCCTGGCAGCTTGAGACAGGCTTTCTCTGTCTGACAGATAATCTGAAGCTCTGAGATCATCGATTGAAGCTTCATCTCTAGGAGTGGGGGGGATAAGAGGAAAAAAAAAGTCTAAAAAGAGCAAGTAGATAATTTTTGATTATACTTCAACCTGTGACTTTTGCCTTGAGCCCAATAGAATGGCTGAATTTTCCTGTCTTATCGCTGCAAAGACAGGCTACTCCTGTATTGATTTAGACAGAGAAGTTCAAATAAGTTTCAGCTTGATTATTTCTTCATAACATCTCACCTGAGTTTAAGGGAAACTATACTACTGTTTTTTTCTTTTCAGCCTCATTTTCTCTTCTTCTAATTTTCACTGCAGTAGAATATAAGCTGACAGTCTAACACAGGCCTTTGTTATGCCTGTCAGCAGTGCTACACATACCATGAGAAGCTTTCTGTTCAAGCACCTTTTTTGAGGTGATTACTTTATTACAATACAGCAAATGTCTTGAAGATGAAACAGAGGCTAAAATTTCCAACCAAGATATATATAAAATCAGAAACAGACTAACTGATTGTTGTTGAAGACCTTGAAAGGTCTTTCACGCCTACTTGCTATAGTGACAAGCACTTGTCTAATCTACTCATAAATATGTCTTTTGAGAAAACTTGATTCATATTTCTTGGTACCTGTAGGGATAAAGATACTTCATTTAATGTTTACAAACATTTACTTCAGTTCACAAGTCTGTATTTGACAGTAAGAAGCAGAAGCATATTTTCCTGACAGCAATTTTGAGTGCTGAATATCAGGCATGTATTTATATATGTACCATAAATATGGGATAGATTTCTACTTTTACATCTACAAGTAATTTTTTGATTTAATAACTCTTCCTAAGAGGATAACTGTGTGTTCTTCCTTCTACTGATCAATTTGGATATTGTATAAGTATCCAAAATCGAGAGACTAAGACGCAGAAATGTATTAGCTGACTATGCAAAAGCTATAGTGCATGTTTTATAATTTTATATTCATACCTGCTCTGTTGAAATTTGAGAATATAGGTTTGAAGTTATATTTTATGTCAGACAGAGAAGTGTTGGTGAAAGCTAAAAGGAAGGTGAGACTTTGTTATGCCTGGGAGTATTTAGCATAGACATAAAGCCAAACATTTTGCCTGGAGTCAAAATGAAAAGCCAAATTAGTGAAAATAATCAGGGACACAAGTGAGTACCTGAGATTGCAAGACATCCAAAGATGTAGGATCAAACCTTATTCAAACCAAGTATACTTAAAAACAAAAAATACCACCACTGAAAATTTGCTAGACATTTTTTACAAGGAACTCATATCTGTTGACATTCACATTAATAAATTGATACAATATGTAGATCGCTGGAAGCCAACATAGGACTCAAAGGGGTTGTTCCTGACTTTAGCTGTAAGGTTAGAACAGTGTTAGGGACCCTAGTAATAGATGTCCAAGCAAATGTACATCAGAGATACTCAAAATTATTAGATAATTCACATCTAATTAAGTTCTCCACTGGGTTTCTGAACTAATGACCTGATTAAATTTGACTTGCAGCTTTGCTAATAACATATTTTCCTTTTATACATTCCTTTTTGAAGCAAATTCACAGTATGAGCACAGAGTAGCAGTTTGCACACATCACAGAAATGCCATAATCTGTCTCAACTGGAGTGCTTCTTAATAATTCTTGTGAAATGTAATACTGTGTCTACTTCCAGTAATCTGAGATTGCCTTGCAGATTTAAGTTTAAATTAATCTGCTTTGTCAAAAGCCCTTGAAAATAATTAATAACTGAGATTTGTTGACAAGAATGAGCAACAGTTGTTGATTTTAACCAAACTTCATGTAGAGTCTGTAGGTTTTGGAAGATTTTAAGCTCAAAGCATGGAGAAAAATGCTTCTGTTTAGATTCTTGTAGTTTCAAAAGCTGCCAGATGAAGAGTAGCAGATAACTTTACTGTTAACTCAGCAAAATGAGTTATGAAATAATATTTAATGGCAGTCTTGTTTCTCAGCTTCATACAAAAAATAATCTCCAGTATCATGATGGCAATTTTGAGTATAGCAAGAAGAGAAGGTAAAAGCAATGGAAGAAAGAAAATTTAGTCTTTCTTTTGAAGAGAAGGAAAGCTGTTTATAGTGATGGACATGTACAAAATTTGCTCTGAGTCTAGATTTAAAAGATGAGCGTAATTATTTCAGAAGAAAAAAATATAAAATGTATTTAACTCACTTTCATTACTGCAGGAATGAAAATGTCACTTTAAGTAACATAATGAATCTGATGCATTTTTAATTTTCAGTACCACAATTATATGAACTATTAGTTAACACAGTAAAAAAGTTGACAAGAATTCCATATTTGCTTCAGTCATTTATACTTTGTTAAAATATGAGTGAGTAAGCAGCAGTTGAACAAAGATCAAATATCTTCCAGATATTATGCTCTAGAGAACAGGTAGAAGAAGAGAAGTCACTTCTCTTTCTATATAATAGAAAATCACATCCTAGAAGAGAGAGAATTGGATTGGGATATTTATTTCTGTCTTCTTGTTTGTTCACTGATGTGTCATACATTACTTGTTAACTTCAACAAAGAAATAACATCTGGATTGTTAATCATTAAATCCAAATACCCAGGGTATTTTTTTATTTGTTTTACCTTAAGAGATTCAAAGACTTAAAATGGGATTGTATTCAACAAAGGAAGTTATGAATTTCATTTTTTGCCTTTCTGTACTTCCATTGCATTATATCAACCTATTTCAATTCCAGAATTTCCAACAATGTCTCTCGTTGCTTTTCTATGGAAAATATCCCATCCATGCTTTATTTATTTTAAAAATATTTATTTTTGGATCACCTTGCAAGATGAGAAGATGACATACTGTCATATACTGTCATACATGGAGATTAAGGTCAAAATGCCACTCAGTTTTGTTGACAAACGGAGATACCCATGACCTGCTTTCCAGACTACTTAGCATTACAAATAGCTCAATGGTGTAGTAGCTGAAAGCAAAGCTCCTGCCTACTTTCTGTTGCAGGTTTTACTATTCAGTATGTCTGCATACAAGGACGACAGGTCAGAAGTCTGGTGATCACTAATTATGAGACCCTATTAAGGGCCGTCCATGAAAAGTCTATTTTAAAGGACTAGATCATTAGCACATAGAAATTCAGTAGCTAAGGAAAGAATATTATTTTGTTCTACAGGTTTGCATTCAGCTGCTTTAATTGTAAGCATGTTTTTGTGTTGTTGCTATAACCCCAGGTTTATTCTAAAGAAGTTGAGGTTGGGAAAGGAAGGAAGGAAGAAAAAAAACCTGAGACTGAAATGGGCTCCTATTATGGATGTTAATAAGCAGACAGCATACATGAGAACCATACAGGGTCCTCAGATTCTGCTAAGAAAATACCTGGTGACCTCAGTCTGAAGCATTCTTAGTACAAATGTAATTTCTTACTTACAGTAAAGCTATCTTTTCTAAACATGAAGACTGCATTTTTAAAAGCAGATAATTGGAGCAAGCTTCGACAGGCATGGCTAGCTCATTCTTTCTATAAGAACATGCCCTGCTGTATTTTAGCTGCATACTTTGAAAGCACAGAAATTCTATAATTTTCCATTTAAGAGTTGATGAGAATCTATCATCAATAAGAATTTCTTTTTATATTAGTGAACAACAAATTATCTGCTAATCGTTTTGCTAAAAGCAAGACAAAACAAATTAAAGTAACTTTACATGAATAATTTCATCCTGTTTTGTCAAAATTATAGATAATTAAAACCATAACCTTAAAAAAATTGACTAGGAAACAAGAAAGGTGTTACAGTTCCACAGTTCAAATATTTAATGACAGAAACTAAAAGAGGAGTTTTTTTGTATCTCTCTTCTTTCAGCAAAATATACCATTTTCTGAAACCCCAAAGTGAGCTGAAAACCTGTCACTGGTTGTAAATGGGCTTTAAACTAAGCTCATATTGAAGGCACAAAGTAACTTTAACAAAATTTTTCATCAGAACAAGCATTTTTCAATCTCTATATGATACAGTTAGAAAGAGCTTGGCTGAAATTACATTAGTAATTGTTTCTTTTTATTTCAAAGCACTCTGCCTACCAGTTCAGGTTTTTTATGTAGTTTTTATAATATTATTGAGGCAATAGGCCAGTCAAGTTTCTTTATACCTGTCTCAGCAGATGGCTTTCTGGAGGCTCATCTCACAAATGCTAATCTCTTATATCTATTTATTTGAAATTTCAATCATTCAATTAAGTTCTCCACTGTTCCTTTGAGTGAAAACGTTGATGATACATGCATATATCCATGTTTTGGTGTATATACACACACCCGACATATCTAAATCCCTTAAAAATTTCCAGAGCAGTGCAAAGCTTCCTTTTTTTTTTTTTCTTTTTAATCATGCCGTGAAATTTCATAAGGATTTGTATCTTTCATTAAATGGTCAAAAAATTCCACGTATATTACTCATCACTAAATTCTATCATGTATCATTATCTACCAAATAGTTTTTTTCTTTTGCACAGTAGATATCCATAGATTCTAGTAAGACTCTTGAAGTTTTAAGTCTCTGCATTGCACACAATGCTGTCTTCTTTTAATAATTGTAGGAAAATGCCAAGGGGTTTCCTCAAATCCAAAGGTATCCCTTCCTACTTGCCTAAAATTTAATGGTAGGAATTTGCAAGATATCTCCTTTTCTGTGTAGAAGAACAGATTTTTGGAAAACTCAGAAAATTGGACTTTCTAGAAGTGCCTTGGTATGTTTATTTAAAGTAAAGTATATAAAGTAAAGTATTTAAAGTAAAGCTATAAAGAACAATTAAGGGTCCTCAGGACTTTCCCTGGACAACCAAAACCTAGAAAATATGAAATTATTTTGAACTTCAGAGAGCTGAGGTATGGATACAGAAATAAAATTAATATCTGTAGGGCTTCACTTTTACAACTTTATGTTCATTTAAAAAGAGAAATAATAATATCTTCATCTTTTAAAACTGATGAATCATATTACACTGATCCAGAGGAGATTCTGGACTACTGAGGAAGAATAGTCATTCCCGGTTTTAGTTTACAAGTTTGAACATCCGACAGAATGTGAATAACTCATAAAGAAAGTAAATCAGTCCAGTTGGACTTTAGTCATTTCCCACTCCTTGCTGTATACAGACTGCATTTTCCAGGGATTCAAGTTCAGTTTCTACATGTTTGCACAAAAGTATCTTATTTCAGAAACCTTATGAAGAATTGGTCTTAACATATTACTTCAAAAGGGGAAACTTGTGTTGAGATGGATTACTGTGTAAATTACACTACTTCTGTGTAGCTGTGTGCATACCACTTCAGTCTTTTTTGAAGGTTCAGGTTCAGGAACAGCTTTCTGCTGAATCTAATACTGAACTTAATGTCACCATGAGTAGTTCTGCATCTCATGAGAGAATTGGATGCTTCAATGGAAATAGAAACTGTTTGGAAAATGCACTTTAAACTTGTTTAAAGGAAAAGCATTTTTTTGGACATATTGATCCAGTTGAATGCCACTAGTTGGACATTACGAGCTCTCTGTTTTAATGTCTTAGTGGTTAGCAACAAATCTTATATGTGGGGAAAAAAAAAAAAATTGGAAAATCATACAATGGAAATTACCCAGAAAAGCTAGTCTTTTGGTCAGAAACAGCCCTAAATATGCTAATGGCTTTACAAGTAAATGGGTTTATAGTTTCATGTACAAAAGATTAGGGTTTTTTTCCTGGTAATTTTAATCAACTTTTCTTTAGTATCTGCTGAAGTTCACTCTAAATTTGACCAAGTTTTCTTTGCTGTATGTAGTTGTCAGCTAAAAACAGCTAATATTGGAAGGGGGTTTAATACATCTGGTTTTAATTCGTATTTCTAAAAACTTTCTTTTTGTTTGGATATTTGACCTTTAGGATGGCATTTTCCTTTTGCTCTGTATTAAATTTAAGACCAGGAAATGCATTCCAAACAAAATCAATGAATCACAGAAAGAGTTACGTGATAAGACTGCTCAAGAAATATTTGTATTTGGTTCTGGGGTTTGCAGATAAATATTCAGTAAGTTGGGATAAATTAATAGATCTTTATTAAGTGCTATTTTTGTGCCAGTGAAATGGAAATCTTTCCATAAAAATTCCTTATTGCATACATCAGTCCTTAGTTGCTAGTATAGAAAATGTTAAGTTTCTATTCTCTAAAGTGCTTTAAAGACAGTATGAGCAGCACCTTTTTCAATACATGCCAGCACAAATTCAAGAAATCAATGGTAACATTTTTGCATTTGAAAGTAGCACAGTTGCACTTCTGGTGTTGTGGTTGAAAGATGACAGAAGGTGTACAGTAGGAATAGATCAATGACTAGTATTTTTTATTCATGAGCTTCATTGTTTTCTTTGCTCTGGCTAATCCATTCAGCCATTCTTGGTTCCTCACTAATTTTTTGCAGCTCAGTAAGCCTTCTTACCAAATCAAATCCATCTTTTATCATAAAATCCACCCTTTCCTCCTTTCTATTTATATCCTTGTGGGCAATTTTCCCTTCTTCCTTTGTATCTAAAATTTGAATACTTGATACATCGTCTTCTCCCACAGTTATCTCTTTGTGTCCAACTCTGGAGCTTTTGCCTTCATCTCTTGTAATCAAATTTGAGCCCTTTGCCATGTTTTTAATAATGGGGCTCATCTCACATGTTTAATAACTGCCTCGTGTCCTTACTTCCCTTGCTTCACATTACTGGCTTGGTTTTCATTCCTACTCTTCTTGCTTCCTGTGACGTGAATAGTAATTAAATTACACCCTCTAATTACAAAGTATTTCTAAAAATACTTCCTTTGAGAAAATGCCTCATTCCTTTTGTATCCAAAACTTCCAGTTCTCATATCTGCAGCAAAGGCCTTTGGAAGTGAGTAGAGGATAATATTCCTTACAAGCAATCACATTGATAAGTTAGCATGTTAAAATGAAGAGTAAGTGATGTGGCACAAGACTTACTGAACTGGTAACATGGGTTCAGATTCTCTAGCCTGGCTTTGGTTGTTTTCCCTGACCTGCTACATTAGTTTTACAGCTTCAGTTGTTTTAGATGTAATGGTTTACAAAACATAGAACGTCAGCTGCCAAAAAAATGACAGAGAGAAATTACTAATGTCACTTTATGGTAGAGAGGCTTGCTTTTTCTTTTTTTTCCTTTCCCTTTCCTCTTTCAGGCATGAATCATTCTATTTTATATTAAATGAATATGTTATAGGTCTCCAGATTTTCATCACTAATGAAGACTAAGAGTAAAAAGCCCTGATCTGAAACAAAGCCAAAATAAACCTTCCTACCAAAAGAGATACTAAAGGAAACAGGAGAAATCTAATAAATGAAACCCCTCCCATATTCACCCTTGAAATGGCTCATCTTAGATATGGTGTGCTCTGAAAAGCATCAGTATTCATGCCAGAGTAGACTGAATTAATAGCGTTGAAAAGTGAATTATTTCATAGCTTAGATTTTGGGGTTTTTTCTACTGCAGTCTTTTTAAAAGGGAAAATGAAAATGCATGAACTTTCTGCTATGAATTATTTTCTTTTTTGTAGTATTTAACTTCACTAGGCCATCACTGTGCATGTCATTTCTAATGGATAAAATATTCCTGCAGCAGCTGTACAATGTTATAATTAAACTTTTGATGGATAAATTACTGGAAATATTTATACAGTGGAACAACTGCATTACCCATCATTTCCTTTTCTGTTATACGGCACTAGAGAGCTTCATTCATCTGTACATACTTACACATAAAATTGTGGGGAGGGAAATTGCAACCAGGATGAAATAACTGATAGGAGTCTTTCAGTTTTGATAATGGAGGTTTCTTGGGGAGTGGTGGTAAAACACGGTTTAGAAAGTAAAATTCTGTTTTCACTTTGTTTGAAAAGAAGTTAATCTATTAAACATCAAATTGCAATGGTGATTTTAGAGAGTGTCAACTTCTGAGATATTCCTTTGTTGGGGAATTCTAAATATAGTGGTTAGTTTTAACTTTGAAAATTCAGTTACACAAGTCAACTGTTGAACAAACACCAAAATTTCCAGTTGAAACATTTGTGTGGGTTTGCTTCATATGTAACCTGTATTTTTTATGAACTTTATTCCACTGTTTTCAATGGTATCACTCATTCCCAGCAAATTAGTATTTTCTTTTGTGCTCCACAGAGATCTGAGTTTTAGAAAGCATAGCAATAGTTTAGTAAGTGGGAAAACTGCAACATGACTGGACATCTTATCAAACTAAACCTTAGAGATGAACAGGGAACATGAAACACCTGGGATGCAGTGGCTAAGAGACACTAACAGCTCAAAGGAATGCACGGATTAATATCCTGTGGTTGGTGTATACAGTGCAGATCTCTAGCCTATGAATGTGGAGTTACGCTGGGATTGTTCTCTGTTTTCTTATTTACAGCCTTTTTCCCCCTTGGAAATCATTCTTATGAGACAAACAAAGTGAGTAGGGCTATCCTGCTCACTTTCTATTAGGAATACCTCTGGAACACTGGTAGAACGGATAAAGAGATGGATGCACTGTTAGCTCGGCAGAGGTAGAGTTATCAGATATTGCTGCAGGTTGCATGGTGCACAGCTGTGGGTAACTCCTCCTTCTGTACTACAGTATATGGCTACTGGTAATTATAACTGCTTTGGTGGGCTGCAGATCAAACCTAGAAACAATAGAGATACATACACAAACCTGTGGCAATACACAAAACAGAATGTATCAGTTAGGAATTTAGCATTTGTTGTGGAAAATAACAGTGACAGTATCTTGAAAAGAGGTGATCTGAACTATATTTGCAACAGCTTATGGTACCTGAGTGAAGAGAACATTGAACTTCCAGCTGTATGGATGATCAGTATTACCGCTATGGCTGTTTGACCACCTAATATAACAAAACTCTTGTGTGTTCTTTTTCATTCTTCTTTTCTTATTTCCCTTCTCCTCCTCAATGGTCAACTCTAAACTCTGAACAGGCTCTGCCTGAGTCCTGTCCTGAAACTCATAGCCTACACCTTCCCAGATACAGAAATATCAACCACAAGGACAAGTGAATACTCTGAAAACCAACATCAATGTGATTCTAGGTGGAAGAAAATTTGACTTTTTCTCTTTTGTATAGGACAAACTCTGCTTGCCACAGCCTTGTCAGTATTCCAAAAAACAGTCAGATTTCAATCTCCATTAAAAACTTTCTTCAGCAAACACTAGACACTCCTTTGGAATAACATTTTTTCTCTTCATTAGGACCTGCAGGTCCAAGTAAGAAAGCCAAGCATTTTAATGCTCTTGAAAGATTATGATGCATACTATTTTTCATGTACAGTAGCAACATTTAAACATTATTCAGAGAAGAGGTAATTAGGAATTCATGCCAGTGATGAGAAAGACTGGCCATATGTTATTGAAAGTTGCTAGTATAGATTGTTGCACTCTCCAGTGTCTCTTAAAGCACACTTTTCTTTTACAGCCCTCAGTGTCTATAGATATTCTTATTCTTCTGCCTTAAAGGGAGATTGATCATTTTTGTTTGGCCATGTATCAAAATAGGTAAGAGGAAAAACTTTACCAAATCTTTGACCTATATAAAAAGACTTACTTCTCTTGCTAAAGACAATAAATGATGACAAGAATTAAAAAGTTACACTTACCTCCCCGAATTGCCTAAATATTTGTTTGAACCAGAAATACTGTCCAACAACTGAAGAATTTGATTCAGTGATGAATATTTCTCTGTAAATTTCTTATTTGTATAGTCAACTAAGTTCACTCACAGTATGATTAAAAATAATTATGATGTTCCTTTAAAATATCATGAATGTTTTTTACTTTTGCTTGTCTATTTTTTGAAGGAAATTTCTGATTTTTCTTTTTCATATAAAAACATGAATCCATGTGAGGAAAAGTTTGGAAGGTTATTGGTGATGTCAAGGGTTGAATGGAAGAAATTCTGGTTGTCACTACTTTGCCTGATATAGTCATAAAGAAAACTGTATAAAAGATCTTTGAATCCTTAGTTCTTGGATCTATAAATGGTAGGCTGTCTTTATGGTTTTAAGTTCTAGATTTTATAGGATTAGTATATTAAATTTAATGCTAAGTGGGACTCTAGGACTTAAACATCCGTCAATTTATGGTGCACCTTCAAATTTAGTCTTTATTTAAATACTATGCAAATATACACAGCATGGAATAACAAGGGTAGAAGTTTCTTTTTTGTTAAAAATGCATCACAGCAGATTTGTGATATATGATGATGTTATATATATTATATATGCCGATCCCTTCTGGAAAATTGGAGTGACTAGACTTTGCCAAGAACTT
The DNA here is from genome assembly GCA_013397135.1 of Pachyramphus minor. Taxonomy (NCBI): domain Eukaryota; kingdom Metazoa; phylum Chordata; class Aves; order Passeriformes; family Tyrannidae; genus Pachyramphus; species Pachyramphus minor. Next base: position 230,897 of record VYXB01000609.1, read on the forward strand.
GACATGCCACCCTAAATGTTTAATCAGGGATGCTGTGACATTCAATTCTGTTTGTATAAATGTGTCAGTCTAATTTTTATTAAATAAAACAGCATCCACTTCTGAAAAAAGAAAAATCATGACTGAACCAAACTAATGCTATTAATGTTTCTCACTGAGTATGATATAAATAATCTTAAGTTAACTATGATCCTCACTTCACTGAGCACAAACTTCCCTATAAAAGTTTTGAATTGAAATAGAACTCAGAGGAGTGCTGTGTCAAATTAATGATCATGAAGAGAGGCTCACAGAGCATTAGTAGTCAGCTTTTGCCTTGGGTGAGACCAGGGAATAGATGCCATTCAGTTATTGGAACAGAATTTCCATGCTAAAATCTGTCCTTCAAAAAACAGGAGAACCTTACTGGATTTATATGTGACTTCTCTGGTGGATGATTCTATTCTGGCCACGGAGAATACATATTGGATTTTAGATAAGGGCCAGAGAAGCCAACTACAAAGAATCATTATTAAGCTGTTGCTGCTGCAGATTAAAAGGACCATCCAATTCCAAAGAACTTTGCTTATATGTATTATCTTTCTTTTTTTATATATAATCTAAGGCTTTTAAAAGTGAGGCTAGATGCATAAATAAGGAGAATTTAACAGAATTTAGGTTTACAGGTGATAAATTTACAGTATTACAGTAGATAAATTTCCCAATATGGAAAGTATTTTTGTATTAATATTTCAAGTTCATAATGATGCTTTTACTTGTATTTCTTCAGATTGCTTCTTACGTATATTTTATCTGCTTTTTATTCATCCCATGGTGTTGAAATAACAAAGTAATTTGGTTCTATTCTGCTATCAACAAGTGATACATGCTTTAATAATACTAATTCATCCAGGTTTTAATTCCCAGTGCTTGTGAGAAAGTAGTGGGCCCCATCAGAGTTTCTATACTGCTGTTTATTTGTTCTGGACTAGGACATTGGGACGTGCTGGGTTGGGAATGCTGCTCCTTAAATGCAGAACAGAAACATGATCCATAGGACAGACAAGGTAGAGGTACATGCACAGGGGAAGTGTAAGGATGGTCAGCGTAATAAGCAGTGGGGTTTGTGTGCATGCTCTAAATCTTCTTAAGCTTTACAGGAAGTGTGGTAACTAAAGAACAAAAAGATACTTTGAGACATACTTAAAACATTAATGGAAGAGAGGGAGGGTTCTCTCTGTACAGTCAGAGCTTCCAGTCAAGGTGAAAGGAGAAAAGAGTCTTTTTTTTACAGCTCTGTTTCTCCCAGTGTTTCCAAGAGGAAATTGTACCATATTCATTTTTGACAAAATAATAAATAAAGACTCTAACACTTTGACCAGCCCTGGATTGTAAATCTATTTACATGCTCTTACTTAATCAGCCTAAATTGCAGAATTGCTGTATTTGCCAGCATTCTTTCCTACCTGGAAAGTGGGGGCAGTCAGAACCCCGGAATCCTTTTTAGTCAATGAATAATTAGATGTGTTTAGTGGCAACATATACTGTTCTGTATTTTCTTTGGTGTAATGCTATGTCGCAGGATATACACTGCAGCACTTCTACCTAGACCTGATATTCACCTCTGCTGTTGGTTGGGAACAGAAGGTAAAATGCAGGATTATATTCAGAAGTACAGATTATGCTTAAAAAGAGACATCACCTGATCTGGAGCTTTCATCATTTCTGTAGATCCAAGGGGTTTTTTGAGAAAGTTGGTGCTTAGCTGTTACTACAGAGATTTTGGTTTAAGGTAAAGAAAACTCCAATTTAATTTCCTATAGTCATGGTTCAGGAAGAATTATATGATAGACCTATGCTCAGAAATATTTTATTCATAAAGAATATTTTGTGTTATAGAAACACAAAATATTTCTATCATCATAGGGGAAAAATTTAATAAGAAAGAGGACTTAGGGTTCCTAAGAGAGAAAAAATAATGTTCATAGTTTATCCTGTATCTAGTAAAAGGCCTAGTAAAATACTGATTTTCTTTTCTGGTAGTTGGATCTTTAATCTTATCGTTTTTGTATTTATTCTTTTTATGTACCAAATCATCATTTGTCTATCATTAAGAAGCAGTTGGTATACCCAGAAACCTACCAAAATGTAGGATTAACCCAAAGGGAAAAGTAATTTAATCTTCGTTAGTTTTAAAGCCCTTTTGCCACATCACTAAAGTCTTAGTCACAAATGCATTCTCTTTTTCTGTGCTTGAGAAGATATTTCTGTAAATTGTACTGTGACAGCTCTAGAAAATAGCTGCCTGCCTCTTTGTTCTTCCCTGCCCCAAAACCAAACTACCTCCCAGTTACCCTGACATACAGTTAACTCATGTCATGTAATTGTGATTAGATGAAAGATGAGGATGTTTTAATGTTACTGCTGAGGCCACCGTGCCATTAAATGTTGCTGGGGTCACTGGAAGAAATTTTTTTTGTCCATTTTTTATGTAAATGGCAAAATTCTGCAGCTTACAAGTATTTCCAGCCCAAACTGAAGTGACAGTCATATGTTTCTTTGGGGAAGAGTGGAGAAGATTGACTATGGGCAAAATAGAATTGATGTAGTATCCAACGCTATGTTGTTTACTCCACTTGAAATATTTAAGTTACATTAACAGTAATGCTTCATTTGGGCATTACGTGGTCTCTGACGACCAGTTGTGAAGAGGAGGAAAAAAATAAGCATGTTGACATGAAGCCATCTGTTGCTGTCTGAAGGCAGTTACCTCTCAGGCCTTCAATCACAGAGAAAAAAGGAATTCTGGATACAAAAATTCAGCCTTACAAAGGTGCTTTGAAAAAAAGCCCAATCAGCAATCAGATAAAAATATATAGAGAAATATGTTTGATGTTAAAACTCCCCATGATTTGATCAGCATGTTCAGCAATTCAGGAAAAGTAGCACTTATGTTTACTTTATTATGTAAGAGAAGGAGCAATAAGAGTATATAATACAGAAATTACTGGGGGAAAAAAAAGATCTTTTACTATAGTGCACAAAGTAATGTTTTTATTCTAGGATGAAATAGCAAGAAACTGGAAAGCTCTTTTAATCATGTTAAAGACTGTATGAAGATATACCAAGGCCAAAATATTCCCTAGTTACTGCAACCAGCGTGACAAAGTCATATTGACTATTCATATCACAGAAGTAAAAGCAAGGAAAACTTGCCCTGGTCTTCTGGAGACAAGTTGTCTATAACCCAAGTGTGTAGAAAAGGAAAAAGGGATGACAAAAACTGCAGTCTTCAAGGTTGCTTAAGGTTCCCTTTCTGGCAGAATGATTCCTAGCCTCAGAGTAAAATAGCTGTTACTTAATCAATGTATCACATAAAGTTCTTTGCTCTGCAACCTTACAGAGCATTGTTTAGTTCATAATTTGTTTTTTAAATGTTTTATTCTACAGCATACCTGTAACAGTAACTGCCATAATTTAAACAATGTTTAAATATCATGAGACCTTATTCTAACAGTCTGTTTATTCAGTTTTTGCTGATACATGAAGTAAGAATGCCAGCTGTTCTGGTTGAATTACTGGGTCCATGGATTACTAAGAAGAAATTTAATACCCTCATTATTGGTGGGGTTTTTTCCTATTGAGTTGCATTTAGAGGCTCCAGTCAGGATTAGAATCTCATTATTATAGATGCTATATAAACACTAAAGATGGTCTTACATGGTAAATATAACATGCTGTTACTGTTTAGTTTAAAGTTGAAGCAAGCTGAGCTTTTTTTACAGTTTCAGGAAGAGAGGTCTTGTTTAAATAATGTTGTTCATATTTAACTAATGCAGTTAATTCCATAATCTAAAAGGTGCATAAAGATTTTTAAAAAGTATATTTTAGATCTGAGATTATAATGAAAACTGTCTAAAATGTACTCCAATTATTTGCACCAGCAGCCCACATATTGTATTGTATACTGATCTGGGCTGAGGGTGGGGAAACGGAAGTAAAACAAATTGTTTTCCATCACAAAACAACAGTGAATATAGTAGCACGATTTTATTTATAGCATATATGTTTGTTTAATATATGTACTGGTAGCAACCTAAAGAAAATTGAACCAATTGAAAAAATGTAGCATATCATCACATGCTGGAAAAGAAGAATGTGTGCAAATATGTTGCAATTTACTGAAATACACTGCACCTTGATATATATTGTATACTGCAGGAAAGATAAGTTAACTTTATATCTTATGTTATTATCGTATGTGTCAAATAGAATTTTAGTTCGTCATATTTCTAAAAAATATAGGCTCATTTCAGGAAGGCAGTCATCACTGTATATGTATGTTTGTCATATTTATTTTAAAGTCTTAACCATCATCTTGTCTTGGTTTTCCTTGGAGTGATAGAAAGAAATGACTGTCTTTCTGACTGTTTAAGAGAGAAAACTCACCAGCAAACAGGTAAGAACTCTAAATATGATTGCAGCATTAGCTCATCTGGAGCTTGACATAGAGAAAAAAAAAGGGTACAGAGCATTTTGGTCATGGCGTTCTAAGAAACACTTGGAATGAACCTATCCTTGGAAGCAGAAGCCTCCTCATGTAAAGACGATGCTATGAAAACACTGTCAGTGATTTGAAGTAATTCAGACATTTTTAGCACTGCTTCTAAAAAGTCATTTTTAAATCAGTAAGTCATGTCAAAATGTCAGAATTCTTTGCATAGGGGAAATTTCAAAATTTTTTCCAAATTTTTCTTCTTATTAAAAATTTCTATACTACATATGCCATCATCCAAGTTTAAAAATGACAAACCTTAAATAGCAAATAACTCACTTTGATTATGCTAACAAAATAAAAAGAAAAAGTGAGCAGCTCTGTTTCTCTTTAGTTATTGGCTACAAGAAGAGAACCTTCAATTTATTAGGTTGGGGTTGGAAATGTTTCTGAGGATTAGTAACATGTCAAGTAAGTGACTGGGGTTTTTTTTGTTTTTGTAAGAATCCCTACATTTGAAAGAAAAATATATTGTTCCAGTTTTTTTATGGTTACCTTCTTTTATGGGTATTTTTAAAAAAAACTTTTAAAATTAAGATGCAAAAATAGACTATACTTTACTTTTTTTCATTTTACATTCAGCTGCATATTTTCCTATAACTATTTTTTTTAAAATGCATTAAACTTTGAAATTCTATTGTTGCAAAAAATTATGTCCTACAGAAACAGCAGTTAACAAAGATCACTTAGAAAAAAAATGCAACTCATTTATACAAATTGATAGCCCAGAGGAACCCAAGAACCATATAATAAATATCCATAACATTACATCAGATAAACGTAGCTTCTGTGGAAACCACTTTCAAAACTTAATTAGAAATAGTTATTTCTGACAAAAATGTGTCATTTGAATTAACAAATGTAATAAAATATCCAGACTTGAAGTTAAAAATGCGTTTTCTATTGAGACATGACTTAAATGGGAATAGAACACATACAGGGAAATTTTTTATTATTCTTTAGCAGTACAATATTATAGACAGATGTTATACAATGTTATAGACAGAAAAGAATCTTCAGTGTAACAATCTTTTCATATTAATATATGGTCTATGGTTTAGTAGTATATTTACAGAACAGCATGTGACATGTTTGGTAACTGTAATGTTTCCCAAAAACAGCTCATCACTTTTAACAATAGTCTGTGACTACACTAGTTGGGTATGGCCAGTATGGAGGACAAGAAAGTATTTTCCATATTCAGGGTGGGTTTTTTACATTATCATGTTCTTTAACAGTCTGTCAACAAAAACTGCAGCTATTTTTGTTATATAACCTAAGAGTAATACTAATAATTCAGTTACAGATGATTCATTCATATCCAAAAAATTAACATTATTTAGTAATGTCAAAAATTGAAGTTCAGCATAACAGAGAAAAATCCAAGAATAATACGTCTCAACCTTTGTAATTATGACACAAACTCTCAGAAAGTATAGTAAACGTTTCAATTGTAGAAAAATTCTATTTTGGGAGCATTGCAGTAACTCTTGCAATAGGTCACTGTAACAAGATTTCAGCCTTTTACAGAGATTAATTTTATGCAACAAACAGGTAAGTCAGAGCTCAAACAGTGAATAAAATAGACCCATGTTGCACTTTAATGCAGTGTGATTGCTGATTGACAAGTATTGCAATATGTAAACATTAATTTCTCAGCTATCAGTTAAGACCAACTAGAGAGAGATCCATCTGCCAGAATTAAGGTGCAAACAAGACCATATGCAACAGTCAATGATGTGGATTTTATTTAACAATAAATGTGAGGTAGAGAGACAAAAAGAAATAGAAGAAAGGTGAGAGAAGAAGATAATCACCACACCCATGGATCCAGCAGCATCCTGTTGGTCCTTCTTCACCCTGGGCTTTTTGGTGCTGGGGGTCCTGGAGATGTTCTTCTGGGGGATACCACCTTTATACAGTCCAAGTTCCTGGTATCCATGTAGGTGTATTCCCATAACTTGAGGTGATCTTTGTTTGACCAGTGATATGTCTATGAGCAGTTGCTTCCTTTCACGCAGTTTGCCATAGTGGTAATTTTTGTTCGGACGCATTAACACAATGGGCTAACCAGCTCTCACCTCTGCCAGGCCTGGAATTAGCACCTTCCGGTTGCAAATTCCTCCCTCCTGCACTTATCTCAAGTTCCTGCTGTGGTTGCTTGTCTTATGTCAAGTTCCTTCTGTGGCCTTGACAGTGTTTGATACAGATAACTATGCTCTTTAGTCACTTAAAATACTTCTGTAACAATTTGATATTTTCCCCTTTCTTGCTTGCGGCTGATCCAGTTAATCCTTACCACTTGTCATGATTACTAATGAAGGCTATTGTCTGGCAGGTGCACCTGCCAGGGCACCTTAAGTGTCTTGGAGACACTTAAATTTGATCTTATCTAGCCAAAGAGTTCCTGTCTCTTCTTTACTAATTTCCTGTGTTTCTGAGCTGTAGGGGTGGGTTTTATAAGGAGGTTTGTTTTATTTCATTTTGTTTGGGGTTTATTTTGGATGGTTGTTTAGTTGGGGTTTTTTGAGGGAATAATAGGTGCAGAACAGAAATGGGAATCAGAATAGTAAATACTCAGGTCTTGAATCATATTCCATCCAAGTTTCTAGTTCTTTTAGGATGCCTATCAGAACTTTTGATGAAATTTAGTGTCCCTAAATCTGAGCCCCAAGGTACTAATTTTCCACCTTGCTGATCTGATTCAAGCTTCAACTAATGTATAGCCTGTCTGCATTACAAAAGTTGTGTCAATTGACTACACTATATTTCAGCAGGCAAAACCAAAACCCACTAGTAGCATCAGCTGTTCACTGGTGTGGTGATTTTATCCTATGTCCTATTACAGCTGCTTGGATGTTCAAAAGAAAGCAGACTTTGAAGGCTTCTAAACCCATGTCTTTTATGGCAGACAGGTAAAGGGACAGGAAATCAAAGCACTGCTGCTATTTTTGGCTGTTCAGCCAAAAATTTGAACTGCTCACTACCAACTTTAGCGTAATGAGACTAATAGTCAAAGTTCTTTTAAGTGAACAAAATTTTGTGCCCTAGTAGGCTCTGAGTGCTGGAGATATATTTTATTTATTAGGAGTTAAAATATCAGATTCAGATACTTCTGGCAATGTCTTTGGTGTTGCTGTAATTTCAGCAGCACCTGACAGCTGTAATAGAGATCAGTGAGTTATTGCCAATGAGTTGGTTATCATTTAGCTTTGCACTGGAAGAATATTTAGTGAAATTAGTGTCAGTGTAAGTGACAGTGAAACCATATGGCAAATCTAGCAGGGAATTTAAAAACTAATAAAGAAATAATAGATGCATCTCACCTTCCTTGTTCCTGTAATGTGTAAACCTGAAGACCCTCATATCAGGTAAGACTAAATCTCCCATCTATTCTAAAATAAATTTTAATAATTAATTGGTTATGAAAGTATTGACATCTCTTCTAAATACCTGATAGCAAGCTGGTTGGAGTTACCATTTTCAGATAAACCTTAGACATATGTATCTTTGACCAGGACATCTTTCCTATTGTATGTGAGTGGCCTGACAGCCACGAAATAAAAAGGCACATTTTCTTCCACGTTTATTAAAGACTATCTATCCTTGTTTTCTTTGGATATCAAAGTAACATTCGGTCTAAGTGGAGAAAAATACTGCTTGTCTTTGTTGTAGCAGAGAAGATCCTGGCCAAGGAAAAGTTATATACCAAGTATGCAAGGTGAAAACTGGGAGTTGGGGGAGGCAGGAGCAGGAGGGCTGAGGCATTGAAATCACACCACACAAAGGGAGGAATGCTCCATACTAGGCAGAGCTCACGAGGAGGCTGCTGCTGTGTTTGCCTTCATCTTCCGTTGTAAGTCTGCATGTAACGCGTTGTCTTCTTAGTGCACCAACATGTTGAGGAATGAACTGTCTTAATAGGCTTCCAAATTCTTCCGCTCTGCTCGTGACAAGAATTGGTAGTTGCCTGTCCACTGGAGTATATCAGCCACTATGGATTACTCAGGCAAGGCAAAGAAATTCCCTTTTATTTGTGCTTTTGAATGTGTCTATCCACTTCTCTGTCCAAGTTTTACATCACGTAAGGACAGGAATTCAGGGTCTAAATTACAATAAAATTAAGCATGCAGTTTTAGGGAGGGCATTTCTTTTTTTGTGCGTTTCAGTTTTTTAATGTATTATGGAATTACCTAATTAAATAAGGCTTGATTATATTAATGTCAGGCATTCACTGTCAAATTCCTTGCTTTTCAGAACACCTTCAATGCTAATAAAAAGGATTCTAGAGGAAGTTTGCTAAAATTTAAATTCCATGTGTTTGCTTCTGCATTTCAAACCTAAATGGTACAAGCAGTTTCCTTTTAGTATTCATGTTCATTCTGCGTTTATTTACAATTTGCTGAGGAACAGAAAAAAACCCTCAGTCTGAGTTGTCATATCTTAAATAGTGGACAATGGAGCCAACATAAAAAAACACGTATTAGCATGTCAGTCAGAATGTTATTGTACTCTCCCAAAATAATAGGTCTACCTTAAACAAGATTGTGATTTACAATTCAGAATCACAAAAACTTTCTTTCTAAGCCAGTAAAGAAGACATCTGGGAAGAGCAGATCTAAGCCTGTTCAGCCCTCAGAGATTTTACCTTTTATAAATTCAAATTATCTACTTTCTGCATTGAAATAGTTCTTTCTACTGACAAAGAAGCTGATCACTGGTGAACAACAGTGTGACTTAACCACGGGCTTCACTGGAAGTGTGCAGGAGAGGTTTTGTAAACGTGGCATTAAAAATAACTGGTGATTGTCTTGTATTTGCCCAGAGATAGATTTAAGATCTACTGATAATCACAAAATCCTGCTAATAGTAGTAAAGGACATTAAAAGTTCCTACAAAACATTTCATCAAATGATAGGACATGAAATACAGAAACTGCATGTGCTTTTCATTCACTTTAATACCATGTGCTTCAGCAGTTATTAAATATAAAGGCTATATAAAGCTATATCTTCTGGATGACAGTGGCCCCACAATATTTCTGCTTTACTTAGTTCTCCTGTAACAATTTGGATTTGGTACTGAAACGCTTCCAGGTTATTTTGGAGCATTTATGCCTCTTGCATCAAATGGAACTTTTTACATGATCAAATGTCATTGGGAAAGCAAATTACTATAACAAATATTCACCTGTTCTGTTCTAAGTGTCCATCCTTGGAGGTCCTTGGCGTTTAACTTATGGGAAATCTAACTTCAAATGGAGAAGAAATGGAGTTACACAAAAGGTTGTGTGTCAAGTAGTACACATCCAGTATGACAGGTTGTTGCCAGGCTAAGGGGGAAATACAGTAAGGTCAGTGACATGTTTCAAAGTTTTCAAAAGGTATATAGCTGTAGACTTCCTTGTTAGATCAGGATGTGCTTTAGCAAGTTATTGTAATTTGTCACAATCAAAAGATGATCATCACTTCAATACTGTGTACAAAGCATTCATCAATGCAATCTCAAACTCCAGAGTATGATTCAATCCTGAAGTCTCCTCAATAGTCAGTATGTGCTGTCATGGTGAAATGAATATTCATGAAAATAGTAGTTCAAGAATGAAAATAGTTCTTTATTAGTGAAAATTTCCACTCCAGAGACTTCTTGACACAATTTCCAAATCACTTATCTGACTCCAGCCCAACAGTCACAAAAAGGATGGAGTGGTTTGTGGCAGGTAGGGGCTGGCTGATGTAAACTGGATCTTTAAGAGATATCAAAGCATTAAACAGGACATGGACAGGAGTCCAAGGGTCGTGGCCTTCCCTCTGATGTCTTGTTTGAGCAGGAGGGAGGTAAAGGCTATTCCAATAAGTATATGGAGCCAGTTGTCTTCATAAACTCTGATGAGAAATGGTCTCTAAGCACAGAAACAGTTGTTGCTGAGCTTCTTTGTTTAAAAGAAGGATTGATTTATCTAAGTTTTTTCACCCATCTGTGTACTTTATATACATATATATGTTTCAGGAACAGATGAGAACCCTGTGAAATGAGATTATCATTATTTTTTTCTTCCTCGTTGTGCTTTATCTATGAGAGTTTCTTACTTTCTTTCTTGTTGTGCTTTTCTTTCTTATTAAAGGGTATTTCCACTTGCATTTAACTGCAGGCCAAAGCCAAGACCCACTGATTAGAAGAAGTGTTTTTGTGGGTTTCAGAGAAACCATTTTTTTAAAATCCCTGAGACAGCACCACTTACAGAGAGTGTTCTGGATCCTTTATGATGTTGCATTGTGGTGAATTTCATAATTTACTACTGCATAGGGTGCTAATAAATGCCTCCCTAATAGGTGAATACTTTTATTCCTAAAATGTCGATTACTGTAAGTGATTCAGAAATCCTAATGAATAGTTATGTATAAGGAAGTAATTTTGAAAATGAGTTTTTGGAGTGCATGAAAACACAAAGAAATGTAGCTTGCTTAGGAGATGTTGATGAGACCAAAGCAGTCTGACAGAAAATGTAACTCTTGGACTTGACAGGAATAATTTTGTTAAGTGTGAGCAGGTATGACTCTCAAAAAGAGTAAGCATCCAAATAAAAGGCATTTAATCTTACAATAAAACAGTGCTTGAAGCATTTGCAAACATTCATCAAATCCTTTCAGTGTGAGCAGGGGATATTTTAGGCTAGATTGTCACTATCCTTTCTAGCAGAATTCAAGTTATGAATACAAATAGCCTCTACCATGGCTAATAGTTACAGGTTGGAGGATGCCTTTGCACCCATCTCCAGCTTAAAAAGAACATAGATGATTAAGAAGTCACAGTCTGCTTCTGGGTATGATGCTTCTTGTGGCAACAGTAAATTCTTAAGTTTGATTGATATAATTGCCCAGTTGATATACCACAGCTCAGATCTGCAATCTTGTGCATTCTTCCCAGCTTCATTTCTTTTTATTTCTTGTCTGAGCCCAGTCATATCCTTTTCCTCCCAGGCTTTCTGTAAGCCTGCTACTTCACTTGTCCTCTAAGTAAAAACTTTCTTCAATATTTCAGGAGTCCTACAGTGTTTCTAGTGTCCCGTTACTCTTCAGGTACTGGTGAGGTTGGCCTTTATTTTTTGGAATTTTTTTTTTCAGTGAAAATGTAAGCCTTTTTTTTCTGCATGAGTTTTTGAAATTTTCCCCAGAGTGTCTGAGAAAAATCTTCCAAACAGCTTCAGGCTTCTTACTCTTTCTTTTCAACTCTGTACACAACACATATAAAAGTTTCTCTCTTCAGCTTTTTTTTTTCTCTCTGTGGAAATAAATCCTTCAGAAACACTGCCTTTCTCTTTGCTTACCATCTAGTTGTCTAAAACACTCTTTTACTTGAAACATTGAGGTAGAGCAGAGTGAAATGCCTTTATTTTTTCATTTTCTTTCAGGTGAGACTGAATTGTCTCATGATGTCTTGCATTAAATTTTGAACAATGAAGGATGATCTGCCTACACACTGAGCACTGTGTGCTAAGATAGATGCCTGGGGATTTGATGTGCCTGATGTGAAAACCCTTCTGAGATCCTCTTGCATATGTCACATATGTTCCCAGTTCAGACAGCATCCAAGGAAACTACACATAGTATGAACATCAGCAATGTCACAACACTGTGTTTAGCCTGTGAGTCCTGTATCAGTAAAAATGATCTTTTAATTGCTGATTTGAATTCAGAAATTACACAGAAAAGCATTATACCAGTTGTATCAGACTGTGAAATGAAGAGAGGAGCATTTGAACTGCCAGCTACTGAAATACAAATGGTTCACTCTTATGCCTGTATTTTTACTGAAAAGGGCATGCTATCAATTTGACAACACTTTCATGCTGACTGCTGTGTACATAAAGTCTCACTTAAAGTACCACCAATGAAAATCAGCACATAGGCACAGATACCTAGTTATCTCATACTACCTTTCTCAGGAGAGTGGATTTTGACAGATGGGTACCCCTAAAAATGCTCTGTGGTAAACTGCCACTTTTTGTGAAAGATGATCCGTTCCCTAAAGTTTAAGTAGTTGTTATTAGTCATTTTACTTTCTAGAGGATGTTATTTAGCAGGCTAGCATGTAGGTGGTCAGACAGATTTAACTAGCATTACCTGAAAACCAAGCAATGGTTGGTGATCAGTTGCCAAAAGTTAGAGTGGCATATATTCATCTGTGGGAATTCAGAGGAGTCAGTTTGGATAAACTGGGCCTTCTGCTTTCCTTCCATTACTTTGAATCAGGAAAGCAATGGCTATAACACAAAGTCTCAGAAAATGCTGCTGGTCGTCAGACAACCATTTCCTCCAGAAAATGCAATGAGTGATGTGTGAAGCATCTGCAGTAGAATCCAAGTTAGTGCAGCTCCTGACAAAAAGGAACTCCAGCGCTTGACCAGTCCAGTGTTTGCCTGGGGACAGGAAAGATGTTTTCAGTGCTTTATGTAGGCCTTTAATCCTAGATAACCCAGCTTTGTGCTCTGTGAACTCATTATGGGTAGCACAGACCTTATACTTCCTTCTGTGATTCTTCCTAACCTGTGTCTGGTTTTGTTGCAGACTTCAATGTCACATATCTCTTCAGAGCATTTTAAGGTATTCGAATTGATGGCACCTCGGCAGTCACAACTCCACCTCACTCAGAATTTCACTGTGGTGAAATCACTATTGGTAATGATTCATATATGTTCCATATTCTGAAAATGGGGGGGGAAAAAAGTCATGGTTTCAGTACTGAAGAAGAAGAATAAAGTTTACAGGTATAGAGGGAGCATTGGAAATCCTAAGGTTTTCATGTAAGCACATTTTAGATCTTAAAGTAATAGCTGATAATCACATTCATAGTGATATTTTTTACATATGACAATATTTATGAATACTAAAGGAGTAAAGAATTTTATTCAGACATTAGATTTTTTTGAGAAAGAAATAAAACTTTCAGTGCAGACACTTCTGATAACATAGTGAAAAATAAATAAATCACATTATCAGTGGAAGAATGAAGCAATCCTAAAGGGACGTTTAATCTTTCCTTTCCTATACCCAATGAAAGAATCCATACTGCTTTAATCTGAGGTTGTGTTGGTTCCAGTTTGCTCCAGTGATGGATAAGGATGAAATTATTTGTGACAAATATGAATTTCTTGTAGGTATTTTATATGAAAACACAGAGAAATGACAAGAAACCTAATAGGTATTTTGGACCACAGTGGAGGTTTAATCTAGCTTTGACCCACACTTAGTTCTGTAGGAGTGTTATGCACTCATCCCTGAATGAAATTTAGTTATTTTGTGCACAGATTATGATATCACCAAAATAAGCATGACAAATGCTCCAATTTGAGCAGGAATCCCGCCTGAATGTTAAAGATCCCCTTCCAGGCATTGCCTCTGAATTTCTAATTTCCTAACCATGGTCATTATGAAAAATATATGAGACATTAGCAAGTCCATATTTTAATAAAGAACAGGAAAATCATCCAGTTAAATTTCTCTGGGACAAAGGCTTTTTCCCTATAAAAACACAGGCACATGCATATATGCATCCACACACCTCCTTTTTCCATTACAAAATTTTAACTGTTTTGGGGCTCACTACAGTAAAAACTCTTCATGGGGGATTTGAAGACACAATATTGTGTTTTGTCAGGTGACAAAACACACAACAGCAAAAATTGTTGCACAGGAAATGCAGGAAAAAAATTAAAAGTTTTTCATCAGATCTCAAATGTATATAGCCCAGTCTTCTTGCAGCTTAACATTGGTGATCACCCATAAAGCTTTCCAGAGAAATGAGGAGATAAAACATATTTTGCATTCTGATTAGGTTTATTTGTGAGGCGTTATAGTTTCAAATTTGACATCATAAGGCATTGCTAAGACTTTTGGTTAGCAATTGTGGCCTTAAAATGTCCTTGATCTGAGCACACTTGTTGTATTTTTAGTATGTGTACCTACCTTGCTGAGATTCTCTATTTTTAATTTTGGTTTTTACACTTTTGTATTTTATGAAACTATCCATTGGCTTGAGTTTGAAATAGAGCTTTTATTTTGCTCCACTGTTTCTTGTTTGTTGTAATTTTAAAAACTGTTTGGCTTTTTCCTTGCGTATAATTGTTTGATCATATACAGTCTGTAAGCAGGAGGTTCTACTGAAATTGGAAAATTTTAATGAAAATTTGAACTGTGAAATGCTGTCTGATGGTTTGGAGTGTGAGCTGGACTGTCTTCATTATGGCAAAATGAGATATAAAACCTAATTTTTTTTTAACATACATTAAAGACTTCTCAAGATCTGTCTTACGATTAATTTCATAAACTGAGCTATCCAGTATAAAATTCAGCTCAGTCACATAAGTCTCTATTTTCTTTGGCTAAGTTCATGTGACACACATATGCTTTTATATATACACTATGTAACTTTTATTTTCACTTCTAAAGATACTTTGATTAAGTATTTGGAGGAAGATGATCCTAATGGAGAAGTTAAACTGTAGTATCTATTCAGTAATAAAGGTAAACTTATTTATTAAGTAAAATAAGTTTTTTATGATTGGAAGTGATCAGTGTACTTCATGTAATCTGGCAGTAAATGACTGTACACCCACAGGGCTACTTAAGTTCAAAACCAATTTGGTAATCTTCCAACTGGAAATTACAACAAATTAAGGTCATTTCTCTGAGGAATGACGTAAACACTAAGTAATGAAGCTTCTTTCTTTATATTGAATCACGGAAGTAAAATTACAGCCTGCTTAATTACATCTATTGTTGAATGTTTTGATCAGACATTTAAATACCTGCAGTGGGGCTCACAATCACATTTCTCCTTTTGAAACTGGAAACATTAAGCCCCCAAACAATCAGGGCAGGCATATCTGTTCTGCGAAAAAGGAGCAGGAGAAAACGAGCTTTCTAGTAAAGATACAAAAGGGAAGGGGAAAAAAAAAAAAGCACCAGGTCCTACAGGCAACATTAAAATATTTGTTGCCTATTTTATACATCATGCCATTAAAGTCTGTGTTTTATCTTTTTAAAAAGGTATAAAGGCCTAGAATATAAGGGTAAGTAGGTATTTTCCCTTCTCATTTCTCCACATCTCCATGTAATTTTGTAAGATATACCGTACCGTCTAAGAGGAGGCTGATCATTGTACAGTACCGTGTGGACCACACAGCTGGATTGTCTTTAACCTCCTCTGAACTTCAAAACTTATTTTCCTAGTTTGACTGCATTGAAAAAGTCCTCTTGGTATTTAGAACTTGCTTCCTGGCATTTTTTATCAATGTCATATTTAATAAAAGAGCAAAGTTATTCAGCAACACAAAACCAGATTTTTGGAAATAAATGTTTAAGCATTGGAAGTCCTTGATGTCTTTTGCCTGTGTCAGTCATGGTAGCCTGATTTTGACTTTTGAGATTCACACGGGCTTTCCGATAGCAGTACAGCACTAAGAAAGATGATTAAGCTTGAGGCCACCGTGTCCTTTCTAAGAGAACCGACAAAAGACTCTTGGCGGAACTCTTTGCTTTCAGTTTAATCATTAGCTTACGTTTTCACTCCACAATCTCTTGTCTTCCATTCTTATTTAAGATAATAAGAATAGAAAACGCTTTCTCTTGGGGCTTGGAGAGGTAAAAAGAAAAGACAGTACTGCACTGACCAGATGGGATTGTACAGATGCAGCAGGATTTCATTCAGGCTGTTAGGTCACCAAATTTGCAAATACCCATGAATTTCATGGTTTTTGTGTTTAAATTTTTTGGCCCTTTTGGGTAAACTGAGAGGCAATAAGCTGACTCAAGAAATGCAAAGTAGGACTACATTCAGATGGATTAGCTGGAAAAGCCTGTGCACACCGTAGCTGAAGTTGACAAGTGAACTATGGAGTCTGTGTTTTATTGAATTTTGTTCAGTTAAACAACGTAAGAAAATGACAGAAGGAAATGTATTAAACTTATACATATGGATGTTACAGTCATGCATGAACACTTTGGACATAAAAAGCTACTTAATCATCTTTCTCAGATAATAATGTTTGATGCTGTTCTCAGAAGTACTTTAAATATAAGCAGATAATATTAATAAAGCAATAGAAGTGAATTTTAATGGAATTTTAGTTAAGTTCATGAATATTCATCCAGGTAACTTCTGCCTCTGTACTAGATATCCATGATTCTCAATGCCTGTATAGCATGACCATAGTCCTGGGTAGTCAATTAAAAACTTATTATTCATAACAACAGATTATTAAGCCAAGACCTGCTACATGGATACAAGTCTATATTGTTACAAGAAACATTCAGTTTCATGTAGACAAAAGTGGAAGTTTCTGAACAGTAATTATGCTTTTGCAATGTGTTAGAATTTGACAAATAAAATTGAAAATGCTTTCCTTTTTATAAGAAAACCATATTTATAAGGAAACCATATTTATAAAGAAACCATTTTTTCTGTAAACCAGAACAGTGGTGAGTGAGATATGCTAAAAGTACATGAAATTAATTTCTCTTGCTTATTTCACATGGCATTTTATTTTTCACCATATATTTATAGTTAGACCTTGTGAGTGTATAAATGATACAAGTGACAAAATGTTCAATTTTTAAAAACACATTATTACAACAATGTTTAAGAACTGAGTTAAAAAATTTTAAAATCTTACTTTGCTCTGTACAATAGAAAAACAAAAATGAAAAAAATATGTATTTCAACCTTGCTTAGCAGTTAAAACTTTAAAAAATATTTATATTCCTCCTATATGTCATTATCACTGGTTGAAATAGGTTTTTCAGAAAATGGAGGAACAGATACTAAATCCATTCATTGTGCAAGGATTACAAGGGACTTCAAGTTTACTTAATTCTTGCTTAAGGGTTTGCAAAGTCACTCTGTATTTTATCTCAGTGGCGAGGTACTTGCTTTATTGAAAGAAAAAAAGGTTTGCCATTGGCTTCAGCAGAAACCGGAATATTTCCCCATGAAGTGCAAAGTAATGTAGATGTTTCATTTATTTTCTCAATAGGGTGCTTATTAAAAGGTATTAGAGATCTTTCTCCAAATCTGTACTCAAATGAATTTTAACCCATCAGTATTAAACGTTATAATGACATTCTGGGTTCCAGGAATTACATTCTGCTTTTAGAAGGGAATATGTTCAAGCAACAGGAATTTAAAAATGCTATGATTGTGTTTTGGAATCCATTTCAAACACAGATGGACATGCTTCTCTGTTCAGATTCAGCCCAACTTCCCTTACCTGGCTGAGTGATCCCAACTGTCTGGATATTTTCCCAGGGATTCATACCTCATATGGTTTTAAGTCAGTGGTGCTGCTTAATGTGATATTCAGTACTCATCAGCTGGCATTGGAGTAGAAATGCTAAGAAACACTAACCTACGTACCAAAACAAATTTGATTTCAGGTCCATGTAAGTTAGAAATACTTTTTAACTGAAAACTGTGTGCTCTTGAGGCATATTGTTTTAAAACTGAAAAGGTTATGTTTTGTGTTTCTGCATATACAAAAGCAGGCAACAGTCTCCCATAACAGGCTAATTTGAAAGCTCAGCTAAATATGATTGGATTGGACAGCTTTCTTAATGATGAACTATGCCTTGCTGTGAGACCGGTCTTTTCCCTCGACAGAGACAGAGACTAAGGTATGCTTAAGGAAACTTTAAAGCTTAAGGAACTTAAGGAAATGCTTTATAACATGGTCAGTAGTCATGGCTCAGTATATTTTAGTGTGATTTCAGTGAGGATCAGAAAGGCCTCTGTAGAGATTATATGGATTTTGTGGGAATGCTAAAGTATAAAAAAAATGTTAAAAATAGTGTTTGCTTATTACATATTGGTGGGCTGAAACCTGTCTAAATTGTTGGTTTAGTTTCAAAGTTGCAGATCGTGAAGATAATTTTAAAATTCTGCCAATAAACTAAAAGAAAGGTCAGAATATTTGTTGCACTTTCCCTCTCCTTTCAGTATTTCATTATTAAAGTTCTCCTGCTAGAAGCCGCTTTTCAATTAAGCTTCTGTGCATGCCCTTCCTTTAGGACAGACCTTTTAGTCTTGAAAGGCAGATAAAAAAAGAAAATAAGATCTTGGAACAATCTTAATACCCCTGCTCACTCTGCATATCATAAAGTATAAAACTGATATATCACTTTAATAATTTGTTAGTGTTTCCATTATAACAGCATCTGTAGAGAGTGTCTCATCAGTGGTTCCTCAGTGCTAGACATTGTAGCCCATACTACCATACAATCCTACCTCCAAGAGCTTGTGAGTTTGAGGTCCTAGCCTTGCAGAGGATCCCAGTAACAATATGGAGCACAGAAAAGCCTGAAGAAAAGCCCATAGTATCCAAACTCATGGACCTTTGAGTGCAGAATTGTAAAAGCAACAAGCAGTGCTATTAGCAATAGGGAAGAAAAATTTCAAGCTCCTTTTGTTAGTTCATAACAAGGACCCATTCAGCAGTGCCTAGTGTGCCAACTAGCAGACTGGGTCAGAGTACTTTACTTTAGGCAATTTCATTATAAACCCTGCTGTTGAGAAATTTATAAGACTGCTATAAAACTCCACTCAAGGCTGATCAGTGCGAAAGAACATTCGTTTTCCACTTAAAAATAACATGTGGCTGCTGTTTATAAATGATAGGTTTGCAAAAGCAGAAAGAGAAATTTGCGAAGGCATAAATTGGGGTTGGACACCCATTCTCTATTTCTTGGAATAGCAGTCAATAAATTCAAAACAAGTTGAAGCAAAAAAACTTTTACACAATTCCCATGCAACAAAGCATAAATTTTGATTAATAGGAGGAAGTAACAATGGAAATTTGCCTGCATACATTTTTTCCCTCCTCAACAGGCAATTTTTTTCCAACTCTGTCTTTTAAAATTATAATTAGATTTCAGACTATGTTCTTTTGGTGATTGAAACTTTAAAAGGACAAGTTGCAAGAGTTTCAAAATGATCTTCTATAACTTCTCCTTCATATAATTTTATACCTGCCCATATTGTCATTTTAACAACTTCCTGCTGTGATAAATTGTAATGACTATCTGCCCATGATCACCTGTCAGCTATAAAATATTGCAAAATACATTTTGAAATTGGACAAATTAATCTTTACGTGAAAGACTTTTTCACCGTCTTTTTTCTTATATACCTCTGTAATATTTCTTCTTCTAAATTTGGCTGGTTTCTAATTAATAAAATTAAATAAGAAGAGTTAGACATAGGAAATTAAATTTCAAGTTGCCAAAGGACAAAAAGTTTGAGTAATATATACACAACACTTGAAAAATTGGAGTTCTCACTGCACCTCTGTTCTACAAGGATTTAAAAATAATTCTGGTTATAACACCTGTTAATTTCTTTCTTTTTTGGTCTGGATAGTGAGCATACACAGTATTATTAACACTGTGTATTTGCTGGATGTGTTTTCACCTTTCCATCTACACCAATTTCTAGAAAGGTGCAGTTGGTCCTCATTGACTTTCATATAACACTCTCCCTTATAATCAGTCCACCTCCTCTCCAAGAACAAATTAGACGTATGCTCTTGTAGCACGTTCTTAACCCAGCCACACGAAAAGAAATGGTAGCTCTGTGAACAAATGAACAAAATTAAAAGGTGATGTTTAGGAAAAGGTGTTTCTGACTATTATTCTAAAATGAACAATTGAATAATAACTCTCCTAACAACTCTGCTGGTTTTAACCTCCTTTCTTTTCTCTAGTATTTCAGCTTGTACAATGGAAGATCAAGAGAATGCCATTGGTGGAAGACAAGTTAGTAAAAACAAATGAATGCAAATATATCACTGGTAAAGTAATCTAAGTCCTTGGAACACAACTAGAGGATAGGATACTTTGGCAAATTGCCTCCAGCCTTCCAAGTCTTTAGGTTTTGTGGGAACAGACATCTTGCATGTACCTTCTCCTTCAAAAATCCTCAGTCAATGAGAAGGAAAATTCCATAGAGTTGCCTCTTTGAAGAAGATACAAATTACGTCTAGATAAGTAAAATTTCTTAAAATGTCTTCTAGTCACATTAAACATCCAGATCAAACTGGGAATTAAAACCAGCTTTGCACCTTCTGTGGCATCTGATAGCATTTAGGACAGAACTCCTAACTAATTTTAGAAAGGAACAAAGGACCTGTTAGAAATGTGAGGTGAGTCTTACATAATCTAGCATTGTGCTACCCCTTTATTTCCATATATTAGATATATATTGCTATACCCACATAAGGAATAAAGGAGAAATAACATTTTAGGATTTTCCTACCTGTCACTCAGCATTTCATATATACCTGTATATACACTAAAAAAATGTTAGGTAAGTTTTGTGTAGAGATAATTTGTTGTGATGTAGAAAATCTGCTTTTCATAGAGGTAAATGGTGGCAGGAATTTTTTCCCCCACATATGATATGGCAATGAAATATGAGGTATATGATTTTGCAGGAGAATAACAGTTTTAACTATATTACATGTTTAAAATCCCAACTGAACATAATATAACTTTACTAGCTCATTTCTCCTGAGGCATCAACATCATTTATCACTACTACTTCCATCTGGCATGTCTGAACTATCATGATCAGCCTTTTATGGGGAAATGAAAGCATTCAATATGGTCTCTCTTCTCTAATGCTCTCGGGTCAGATACCATACTGCTGGAGGCAATGAAGATGCACTTTTATCACACACTTGAGAGACATCCATTTGACATATTTGATGGGTTAAGACCAGCCAAGCTTTTCCTTATTTGCACTGACCTGGCATGGGGTCATTTGCTATAATAACGATTTAAGATTATTTTTTTTTTACACTGCAATGTTAAAAGTTTGGCACAGTGCAGGCAAATATTTGGGGGCTGAACTCCAAATTTCTAATATGTTTTTTGCAGATCTTAGAAAAGCAGTGGAATCTCTTGCCCAACTGTTTTCTCCCCAAAGAAAGGCTGCATATGGTTTAACTTAGCTGAGGTCTTGTGAAGAGGTGTTAGTTGCTCTCATTTTCTCACAGAGGATTCATGGAATGTGGGCTGATAACTTAGTTAAGTGCATCTTATAGTTTAGGTTTAAAACTTCAATTCCAATGTGTAAAAATATATGGCTGTTCCTTTTTTACACCACAAATTTGCGAGTCTCTCAATTTCTAAGCCTCAGTAATCCATCATGTGAGAAGCAGTGTTACCACAAATACTTTTTTAATCAGCTTCTTCAGAGCCATTTGTAATAATTTTAAGATAGAGAAGGAATTCTGTAGTATTAGTCTATTAGTCTATAACTCTCCACAGATCACACCACAATCCTTAATTTCTTTAGAATTCATCCTAACAACATATATCTACTTACATAATTTCAAACTCCATTTTTCAGTGTGACATTAAAATAAAGACATTCTTTTTATTGAAATTATATAGGTCATGAAAAAACACAGGTAAATTTAGTATAACAGGATGTGATGAGTATATGGGAGGTTTTGGATAAAATTTGTTCTGAGCATTGCCTTTTATTACCTCATGCTTTTTGTTGATTGGATAATATTACATAAAGACAAAGAATCTTCCAAAAATTGTCATTCATACAATCACCCTCATCTCTCAAATTTCTCTTTCCCTCTCTCTCTTTTAGTGTCCCAACTGAACCAACTCCTGTCATCATCTGCTGTAAAATGGCTAGTCAGTATGTCTTGTACAGGATTGTGGCTTTATTTCTTTTACCTATTTGAGCAAATGAAGATGTCAACTAAAGGCAGCCCTTCTTTACATGAATAATCTGCCAGAAAATCTGGATGCACACACATGTAAACATATAATGCCCTCATCCAAGAGCATCTTAAGAGAGAGAGTGAGTGTACAAAGTAGGGGAAGCTTGATTCCCGAAGCCTCTTTATTTTTGGAATTCTGATGATTTTTCTTAATTCTTTGTCTCTAACACTGAAACTTAACTTTAGCACCCTATTTCAAGGTTTTGAGCAGGGAAAGAACCTCTCTCAGCCTAGGTTATCACTTGTGAGCAGGAAGAAAACCATTCCAAAACCTATAAGCTGTCTGGTGTAGGTGACTTCTCAGCTGCGTCCCACTTCCACTGGTTGGTGGCACGTGAGTGACTCCACTTCTGCCTTACGATATTCTGCTTGCTATGAGCAAGTAATCTCAAACTGTGACCCCATTGTCAGCGGGGCCACCCAGGGACCAGGAGCCTGATATAAGCCACTACACATACCACTGGTCCAGTGCAGATAGTTTTGATGGGGACTAAATTTCATCTTTTCCTCTATATTTCATTCCCATGTTCAGGTATCACATTACTGAGGTCTAAATTCTTCACATGTCTTCTTGGAAAGGCTGGTCACTTACACTTGGATCAGACATCCCATAAGGAAAACTTTGTTTTGAAAGGTGAAGTTTAGAGATGTCTTTGAAAAACCTTATGTGTTAATCCAGTGCTTGGTATTGTGTTCAATAGCACATAGACACAATGCCAACATTGAGGAGAAGATGACCATCAGGAAGCACTAAAATCTGTTATGCACTCTAAATTCAGGTATGCTAATTCAGCTAGTTCTCGAATACAGATATTTAGTTTATTTTTAGAAAATAGATAATTACAGAACAGAGGCAAAATTGAAGGAACCTCACTGTTATTACAATTTCTCTTAAAAGAGTGAAAATTGCTTCTTATATATTAGTGTAATAATGCCAAGTACAAATATTTTTACATTATCACAACTATATTGCACAATTTTTTAAAACATTCATATCTGTTAATACTGAAAAAGCTGAGTATTTTAAATTTTTTTTCTTAAGTTACTGCTTATCCATTAATACTTCCAAAAGCTTATTCATTCTCTGAAAACATACATTTCGGTATCCATCGAAGGAAGTAAAAACAGCACAATTTTGGAGAATTAAACCTAACTGACTAGGATAGCAGATAGTCCTGAGGGAATGGTTCTTCCCAGGTTTGCAAAATACTGTTGGAAACCTCGGGGAAAATAACTAATCACTGAGGGTTTTCTCCAGCTTTGTATATCCTTTTATACTCTCCCCAAGAAATAGATATGTTTTATACACTCTCTAAAGGGGAGAAGGAATGGCTTGACTTATTTATATTTGCTTTTTAAATTTCAGACCTGAAATCCTTTGAGCATTCAAAACAAAAATGAAAATTCTAAAAACTGGAAATCAGAGTTCTGAAATTGCTACTATTCTATACTGGTGTCTGTGTGATAGTGACATCACTGTCAGAGGTCCTGAAAGACTTTAAGTATTTAAATCAAAAGATATTTATTATACTAAAAAAAAATCAACCCAATTTTCTTTTCTATTGGATGAGATTAGTGTAGTATTGTATAACAAGCTGTAACTTATCTATACAATACTTATCATTTATACACTAATTTGTATTTTTTTCCCAATGGCTTTATGTGACATATACAGGAATCATGTTTCTGTGAATGATGCTTCTGAGTTACCACCTCCCTGGTGAGTCTCAAAGTTTTATTTGAGCTGTGTTTATTACCTTTCAAGCATTCTTATTGAATATTCATTCCTTTGTTTGGTTCTTTCTTTTCAGATATGAATAGTAATATGACGAGAAAAAATATGAAAATAACTTCAGAAGAGTATCATATTTGAGTGAAAAGTGCTTGTATGTTAGAAGTTTGTGTTTAGTTGAGTTCATATGCCATTTTCCTAATATGCAAGGTGCTAGGCACTGCAGTTTTATCATGACAAAATTATACCTTTAGGTAGAACTGAAATGTCAGCTGATGATTAGTGTGCTATTACATCTTTTGACTGGAAGGAAACGGAATGCATCTGTAAATCTTCCTGTTAAGAAGTCAGTACAGTTAACATCAGATTACCCCAGTTAACTTGGGGGTTTGCTATTCTTCATTTGGCAACTGCATGTCACATTAAAGACTTTTATTAAGCCAAATTTCAAATACCTATCAAATTATAGACTTTTCCACAGAAGCATCACTGCAAAAGTATTTCTTTTAACTACAGGCAATACCACTTAACAGAAACTGCAATTTATAATTCTCTGTTTTAAAAGATTCTGCAGCAAATAACACACATTGTTATCAAAATTTCAATAATGTCATTACATACCTGCACATTGTGTCTTTTCATTTGACTTCTGATTGCTGTGAATGAAACAAATAGTTTATACATAAAATCTTATTTAGAAAAACAAATCAAAACACAAAAAAGATTGTGTGAAAAGCACACTGTGAAAAGGTTCATTTTAATTAATGCACTGGGACAGTTCCCAAAGCAAGGTGCCAAAACTCCCCCTCTTATCATGAACATACTTTGACGTTCACTTATTGTGAACGTCACTTCTTTACCCCTAAGTGACTTAACGTCACTTATTTACCCCTTTGCCTAACAAGGGGTAAATATTTTGAGAACTTGAACCTGGATTGTGCTTCAGAGGTTTTCCCTGCAAAATGAGAATGTTATAATTTTTTTGCTTTCATTCTTTGTTTACCGTATGTAAAATACAAATGAAAACATATATATATTTTTACAGTGAGATTATATGGTTCAAGCTTTTCTGCTCAAACCCATGCATTGGAACTTAGTCCCACACGACCTATTTTAAGAAACGGAAGATACTTTTGTTACAAAGGAAAATCAATGTCTGCAAAAAGTGTTGCAAAAGAAACAAAAGATTCTTCCAAAAGAGTCTGAGTCTCTCTCTGTAAACATTGCAAGTATCAGCAAACTACTGTGAAGTTTAGAATGCATCAGGCACAACACTGCCAGCCAGTCAGGGGAGGTGATTGTTCTGCTGTGCTCTGTGCTGGTGCAGTTTCACCTCAAGCACTGTGTGCTGCTTTGGGTGCCACAATATAAGAATGATAGAAAGCTACCAGAGAGCATCCAAAAGAGAGCTACAAAGATGGGAAAGGGTCTAGAGGGGAAGCCTTATGAGGAGGGGCTGAGATCACTTGGTCTTTTCAGTCTGGAGAAGAGGCTAAGGGGAGATCTCATTGCAATCTTCAACAACCTCACAAGCGGAAGCAGAGGGGCAGGCACTGATCTCTTCTAGCTCTGGTGACCAGTGACACGACTCGAGGAAATGGCCTGAAGTTGTGTCAGGGGAGGTTCAGGCTGAATATTAGGAAGAGATTTTTCATGCAGAAGGTGGTTGGGCACTGGAACAGGCTCCCAGGGAAGCGGTCACAGCACCAAGCCTGACAGAGTTCAATAAATGTTTGGACAGTACTCTCAGGCACATGATGTGATTCTTGGGGCTGTTCTGTGCAGGGTCAAGAGTCGGACTCTATGATCCTTTCAATTCAGGAGATTGTATGATTCTATGATTATGTCAATGCTGTTTTAGTAAAAGGTAAGAAAATGGTTCAATACTGTTTTATATATTGTCTCTAAAAAACCCTGAAAATCCAACTTGAAAGAGAATTCTTTAAACCACCAAACAACATTGATACCAGTTTTCCCTAGTTTCATTCACCTGCCTTCTGTTCTTGCAAACTGTTCTCCATTTCTGACAATATTTCTCATTTTTTCTGTAGTTACAATGTGTCTCCTGAGGTTCGCTGTGTATTCAGCTATTCCCATCTACTTCATAAATTACAGCCTACAAATGAGATACAACCTACAATTAAGGCTGTATCTCATTTTCAAAACTCATCTATTCTTTGGAAGAATTTTGAGCTTCTACTAATCACTAAATGTAGAAAGAAAATGGTACATTACTTATATAGAGAAAAGAATGCCAGCTAAATATGACAACTTGAACCAATTTTGTTTCACCTGGGATCTTTTATATAAAATGCCATTCTTTGATTGCTTCCACTTATTTCTGCTCTCATGTGACCACTTTTCTGTCCTTCTCAGTCTTTCCTTTCTGCTGCTGCTTCTCACCTCCTTTCAGCTTTCTACTTTAGCTTTTTTGCTGGATTTCTTTTGAAATATTTGGTGTTCAGAATTGTTTGGATTAACAGTTGATATGCTGTCTCTTGCTGTATGAATATTTGCCATGGACATGGATTAATTAATATTTCCACAATTAATAGATCATGATACA
This sequence comes from Pachyramphus minor, assembly GCA_013397135.1. NCBI lineage: Eukaryota > Metazoa > Chordata > Aves > Passeriformes > Tyrannidae > Pachyramphus > Pachyramphus minor. The sequence continues at coordinate 257,523 of VYXB01000609.1, forward strand.
ATCACAATGCTGGGACTTACGTAAGAGAATTTTTTACTAGTGTAATTAACTGACTGTTACTCAATTGACAGATCTTGGAGGCTTTAGTTCCAAATTTTTATGTTATCTGTATCATCAGTAATGAAGACAAAACTTAAAATTAAACTAACAAACAATATCATGTAGTTAGATAGTTAAGTCTAAAAACTGTAAAGCAAAACAATAGGTAGTAGCTTGCTGTTTCTTTACACTATATAGACATCTGGAGAGTAATAGGGTTGTGAAAATCTATGGACTTTGGATTTGAATTTGGATTTTGAATTTTGAAAATCTTTGGATTTAATTCTTGCTGGAGCAGCTAAGGAATCTGGAAGATGCTTTATCCTGAAAAAGGTATGATCAAGAAAACTAGAAATAAACAAGACATAAAACTAGAAAAGTTGATGTAAATTTTAAACAGCTAAACGAAGATAATACTCATAAAGGCCAACATGAAGAGATAATTATTCCTGTTGCTGAGTTCACCATTTAATACATTCATATAGGGAAGATAGCATAAAAATACATATAGTTTTTTTAAAATCATGACCACAGATTTACATCCCATCTATCTAGTAACAGAAATTACGTTATTCTTTTTGTGTGTATATAGGTGTAGAACTATGACCTTGCTTAGACTTGTGAAATAGAAAACTGAATCTCTGATAGCTTTAGCTTCAAAGGTTTGATATCTGAAAAGAAGCTCTGCATAAATTCATGTTGAGTGTTACAGAGGCACTGACACTACTTTGCTGAAATGAAGATATGCAGTGAGTCCTGAGCATGACACAGAAATAGCGGTGAAGTCACTATGAAAGTAACTTGAGTGAAAGAAGATAATAGGGGAAAGAATCCATTAGAGCTAAAATTAAAGAAATAAGAAAGATAACAAATATAAACTACAACATATCTTCAAAAAATGTGCACAGGTGGAAAATATGCTACTTAAAAGAAACCAAGAGCGGTTTTTGATGTACTCTGTGTACCTACCATTTTTAAATCACACAAAAGAGACCAACTATAAAAAGTTTCAGAAGTATTGCACTGCTCATATAAATATAATTTCTTTTAAATTTCAGAATTTTTAATCATTCTAGCTTGCGCTGAGACCTTCCAAATTCTGCCCCGATCCTGGTTTCATAAATAAAGCTCAGAATGTAGAATGTAGTTAAATGGGCACTAGATTATGTGGTTTGCAGATGAGCATGATCTTAAGTATTTAGTTTTGCCATCACAAACTAACAGTGAAAAAAGACTAAAAGTAACAATATAATGATTGGACAAAGTTGTAGCATCAAAGTGAGTTGAATTTGACATTGCTAATTTATAGGGTAACAGCAGCAAAATGTGTTTCAATGCTTACAGAATTTTTTAGGGGAAACTGGGAATTTCACTGCCTGTAATACATGCTGGTGTTTGATAGGGTTATGACTTAAACTGTCACTTTGAAATTCATAAGCCAAGTCATTCCTAAAATAGAGGAAAAACCCAGTGTGTTGAATCTCAAGTCACTTAGATGGAAGACTGGCAAGAAAAAGGTGGATGAATTACCAAAAAGACAACCCATCATTTCAGAGGGAGGATTTTAATGTGCAGATTTGTTTCCCCACCTTATTCAGAAAAGGTCGGTGCTCCTGAACAGAAGTGTAACATGCCTTGTAAGACAGCTGAGACCCTCATAACACTTCCATAACACAAGTCTTTGTACATCCCTTGACAGCAGTAAGCAAGAGTGATAGACAGCACTGTGCATTTCACAGGTTAAATGGCATTAATAAATTCAGTCAATAGGTAGATTACAAATATTTCAAATTACACATCAGACTTCTGTAAATCGTTGTCTTTTTTGCCTGGAATAGAGTGATGTGATATAAAACTCATATGCTGCTTTCAGCAAGCACCCTAAAACCCTTAATTCTATTTAAACCTCATATTTTTTGTCCTGGTACCTTGCCTTGTTTAGGGAGTATGAGCTTGAAACCACAGAAACTTGTGGATTGTTTGGATTGTATGGGTCAAACTGATCATCCATTAACAGGTACATTTCTTACATGAGATGCAAGACCTTTCAAAACCATAATAAAAGTAAAAACCCCATAAGCTAGACCTCTTTGATACCAGAAATAGCATCCATCTCTCTGGGTGTGACTAATTGAATTTCTTTAGTATTACTCCTTTCCTATATTCCTGTCCACTGTAAGACGTAGACAGTGAGGATTCACAGTAGAACTTTCCTCTATGTAGATCCCAGTGAGGTCTTCTGCTCTGCAGTTCAGAAAAGGGTCAGACTCCTCCAGGCTTGTAGAAACTGAGGCAAACTTCTGACTAAGTTACTGTGACTTGTACCCCTTGCCTTCTCAAGAAGATGGATGAATGAGCTAACTCATGTAGTTTAGTAGAAATTTAGGTTTTGCAAGAGTACATTCCACACAGCTGTGGTGTCTCATCAAACCTAGTTCCTGCTCTCCATAAACCAATCTCTGCTGTAACTTCACTCAGTTCCCAAGTTGTCTTTCTCCTCCTTTCTACCTACTACAGAGAAGTGTGATCTGTTAATTACCTAATTAACTCATCTTCTTCATAATTAACCTTGCCTTCTCTTTATCCTGACTATCCACACCAGAAAGAAGGATGTCAGGTGGATCAATTTACAGCAATCTAATCTGTTACAAGCATATAGGCAGTTTAAAACAAATGGTATGTTAAAAAGGTCTTAATAGGAAAAAGATGTACCAGCAGCCAGTGAAGTAGCAAAACATGGCATTTTCACTAGAATAGCATCTCTGTTGTACTCTCAAATGCCCTGCTTGTGAAAAGCTGAGAAGTATTTGCTGGAAAAAATTGGAAAACATTCCCACTGGGCAGAAAAAGGTAAGAGGGAAAGATTAGTCTGAAACAATCACCTGCTGGAAGAGTGCAGGTTCAGGAAGAACATTTCCTGACAGCAAGCCTTGGGTGAGGCATTAGTCATTCTCTCCTGCTAGGAGTTTGTTGCTTTGTGTAGGTGAATCTCCTGGGGAAAATCCTACTAAAGGGTGATTAGGAGCAAGTAGTTTTCAAGGTTAGACTACTGCTTTATTTTATTTGATATAGATGGATATCATTATGGAGGGATTTCATTTTTAGTTTACAAGGTTGTGAGTGTAACAAAATATTTTCAAACAACTAACGCTAAATCAAAAAAGAGAGTTATGTATTGCTACAAAGTACTACTATTCCTTGCTCTTAAATGATTAATCTCCTGAGTGGAACCCAAAATCTAACAGGAACTTTTCAGTGTAGAAATGCATGTTATATCTATTCCCTCTCCAGACCACAGGCAACCTACCCATCAGAGGCTCAAAGTTTTAATTTTTTTCTGCTTTGGAACTCTGATGTGGAGCATTTTGTTTACAATTTTCCTCTAAAAAGAAACATTAAAGACGGGGAAAAGAGGAGGGATGAACCAAACAATCCAGTATTGCATTTCTGTGAGGTCAGTTTTAACTGATTATCATGAGAAGTCATGTCTGTAGTATTTTACTTAACTTACCCACATAGAGTTTTATGAAAATATATAAACAGTCTTGTCACCTAGGGCTTCCCTTTACAAGCAAGGTTTTATTCTTTCTTTTTCTTCATAAGTGTATCTGTTCATTTTACATGCTCAGAGTTGCTACATGGAAGTTCTTGATAATATTTTTCCATTCAATGTTTAGAAGAATTAAGAGACCATTAGTATGACTTTATGCATATCTTTATTCTGAAGGTGTTCTATGAACACTTTCCAGTGGTAAGAATCATGGTGGGGAGGGGGGGAAAGAAAGGAAAAAAAAGCCAGTTGTTTATACTAGGTTTGAGTAGGAGTTTGTATGATCTGTCTGCTCAGCTCTGTCAGGACTAAGGTCCTCTCAGGACTAAGGTGCTTGTGAAATTACACTGAGGAAAAACTTTCAGCACTTGAGAACCCATTAGGACAAAGAAGTAGAGGCAACAATGATGAAGTGTTCCAAGTGTGCTGAGGTAGATGAGCAGGGACCTCTAGAACTACAGATTCTGACATAAGTATCTTCTGTCTAAGTCATGCTTCAGATGCTGAAATCTTATTTTAAATCAGGATACTAAAGCTTATGTAAGAGTGGTATAAACTCAAAACAGCAATAGTTCTGTACTGCTTGGATGCAGTGCAGAATAGACTATTTTTTTCCCCCCTCCATTTTCTCCCCACCCTTTTCACAAACTTGCAGCCTATTTCATAAGAAAAAGTGTGAGTTGGGTTTAAAAAGGCTTCTAGAAAGCCTTTTCAGCTTATTTCTAGAATTTGGCCAGTGTTCAAATGCAATGATCGATTAACTAATCCTCAAGTTAGGTGATTCTTCAGGTCTTTTCATTTACAATAGAAAGTATTTGATCTTTAGAAATTTTAGGAGTACCCTCTAAAATGCAGTGCACATGGGTGCAGTGCACACGGGTGATGCAGTCAAGCACATTAGCAGCCCATATGTTGGCGTGTGACTCACAGGGAAGAATGTTCTCAGTACAAGGGAATGCTGTCAGCTTATCCTGCTTTTCTAATTTGAGTTCATTTGCTGTAATTGCTCTTCTGGAAACATGATCAACTTTAAATTAGTGCTCGAGTCACCTTTAACAGATTTGTATACTTAGCTGAAAGAAAGCAAAACCCCATGACATATTTCAGTTTGCTCTGTTGCAGTAATCTGTCTTGGCTGGAGCATAAGACCGAGGCTGCAGATGTTAAGTGTGGTTTTATCTGTATGTCTACAGAGGTAGTTAGGATGGGAACACAGTCTGTCAGAAATCAGTTTGCATTTGTCAGAAATCAGTTTGCATTATTCCAAACTTTACTAGTTCCAGAACAAATACAAAGTGCCTTTTTGAGACGTGTTGTCAAGAACAGATATTAATGAGTCCAGACAACCAGTATGCTGCAGGACCTGCCAACCATGTCATGCTCTTTCCCCATAACTGTAGGGAATGGGCTTGTCCAAGCATGCACAGATAATGTTCTCTGTGTGGTCTTTGAAAGTGCATCTGTATGATTCTGAAGGTCCTTACCAGCTCTGGGCACCATGGAGGTGAGAGGAAATGCTGGGGATGTGCAGCGCCTTTTGATATCAACTCCTTTGTTAGGAAGTATCTGTACCTTTGAATCCTTACTAAGGGCTGGCTGCCTCTAGACAGGAAGAAATTGGTTTCAAAGTGTTCGTCTAGGGATTTTCCCTGCCTTACAGCTCTTCTTGTGTGTTCTTCAATCCACTTTAAAACAGCATTAGGAATTTTCATTCATACCAGCACAAACACATGTTCACTGAAGACAGTGGAGGCCCTGCACCCGTGCTGCCTTTACAGGTATCATCCAAAGTAACCACGCAGCACTTGGGGATGAGGTTCTCTGTAAGTCATAGTTATTTTTTGTCAAGCACATTACTGTTCCCAAACAAAGGGAAGATATGATGAGCATGGATGGTTGTCTATGCTGAAGTTAAAAAATCCTGACCAATAAAGAGTGAAATAAACTGCATGTTATATCCCGAGCAACAGCCAACTAAATCACCCCTGATTATTCCTGACATCAGCCTCTAGGATACCCTCTTTCCTCGTGAACTTTGTGCTCTATGAAGAATTTACAAAATAAAAAAATTGCCAACTGCTATTCAAATGTTAAGTGGTGCATGCTAATTATATTTTATATGGTGATTAATTAAAAATAACCATGCAAATGTCTAATTTAAGAGTCACTCAATTCACTAAGTCTTCAGACACTGACTAGCTGCCCTAGGCATTTGGTAGTTAGGCATTTATTCAAGCTTTCAAAATATTCTCAAAAAGTCCAAGATAATGAAGGTTCTTGAAAAAGTTCCAGCTAGCTTGGAATATATAAACAGAGGTTTCAGAACAGTAAAATAGCACTGCATATATTTGCATTTTTGAGCCAAAGTACCCTGTGTATACATAAAAATAGACCAGGCAAGGAATAATAGAGATCCTAAATAATCTGAATATTTAGCTGCAGTGCATAGCAGACTAGTTCCTACATTATTTCAGGACCTGAAGAAAATTAAATATAATCTTACTTTAACTTCTTTACATAGAAAGTCTTTGAGTCACACATAGACTTCCTTCTTTTTGGTCTTATTCAAAAATATATATAGGTGTATCAAGAGAACTACGTCATAACTGTGACTTGGTTTAAATATAGTGAACTTTAATCAGTAGAGTATGCGATTTACAGAACAAATTACAATGGCCTAGCATACAGGAGAATAAAATATACAGTGTGACAAACACTTTCAGAAAGTAATGAATAAAAATTTACAGAAGAATAATTTACCATGTTTGCTAATAGAAAATAATATTATTGCCTAAACTTAGGATCTCATTCCATATGCCCTTTTTTTTTTCCTTCTTTTTGGTAGAATTTTTATTGAATTTGATCAATAGATAAGAAAAACAAACAAAAAAAAGAATTTGTCCAAGAAAACCCCTGCACTTGACTGCATGTTTCTGCTTATGTAGAAAATGGAGCTGCAATGAATATTGACACAATTCTGCCTAGACAAAATACTTGCTGTTTCTGTATCATGCAAGAGAATTTATGTTGTTCCATGGTATCAGACTCTCAAAACTAACCTTTTTAAATTTAAATCTCTATCAGATGCTGAAATAGTTTCCACAGAGGTGAGTGAGTTTTAGATTATTACAAATGGTCTTAAAAGCATAATCTGCAGTGGGTCAGCTTCACTCCAGTAAAGGAATAATTGACACAGCCATCTTGAAGAGAAGAATGATGGTGCAAAGGCATTAGCTATGCCATTCTGGACCAGCTGGGAACTCGTTCATTTCTGAAACTTTTTCAGTAAATTCTATGTATATAACAAGTTTAACTGCAGGAATATTCTGGTATTTAAATGAGAAAATTTAGATCTATAAATGCACTTATTTTTCCATGCATTAGGGATGTTTCACCTACTCTCTAAATATTCAAAAAATATTCTTCATATTTCAAAAGTATTTCAAAAATATAAAGTACATATACAATACATTTCAAAAATAACAAATTTTTTTTTTTTCTGGGACTGTTTACAGAAGGCTAAAAATGGAGTCATAAGCTTCAGTGTCTGCAGATATTCCTACCTGAAAACACTTCACAAGCAGAAATGTAAAATTAATTAGTTGCAGTACTAGTTATGAGGTATTTCTCTTGATTTTATAAATAGCAGCATTTTTGGCCACATAAAGTGAAACACAATAGCTGAGATTATATAATGACACTTTCTGCTATTCTCTAAAATGAGTTTTACACACAGAATAAATATTTTACTTTTGAATGTTTTAATAGAGTTTACTGTTTAAACGCTTCACATAGGAGCTTATATTTTGTTCATACAAACAGGTTACCTGTTTCATAAAAAAAAAATAAATAATTTTTTTCTGAATGAGTCTACTATTTCAAGTGATGCAATTCAGGTTACTTTCTACTGGCAGCATCCATTGTAGGTGCATCACTGGATGCAAATTCTCTCTTTGTGCATTCAGAAATTATGTTTGGTGTCAGTTATTCTAATAGAGTCCACAAATTAAAAGAGGTTTTTCAGTTTATTGATGATCTGTCAGTGGAGGTGTCTAGTGTAGTTTGAGACTTTACTACAAGATACTTCAAATACTGTACTAATCACAGAGAAGTATTTAATAAGTTCTGTCATCTCACAGTATTCTCTAGTTCCAAATGAAGTTACTTCGTTGAGCTAAGGTTCTGGGTTTTTATAAGGAGTGCATTTAATCCGTACATTCTTTAGCTTTGGATGAGGTACCTGAATACACGTGTATAGCTTTCTCCAGATTTGCAAATACGGTTCAGAGCCAGTTTTTGGACTCTTTATGATCAAAACCTCTGTTTTCTGAAGTGGTTATTTTTTTCAGATAGAAATTAACTATATAAAAATATCCTGAATCTCACCCATAGTCCAATAGTTAAAAGTGATATCTCATTTCTCCAGAATGCTTGAATCAGAAACTAACCAAGAAAACTTTTTTTAAAACTTCCATTAAATAATAAAATAACCAATGAAAAATACAATACATACTTTCAGCAAAATATTCGATTGCTTTCCCATGTTTTGATCAAATTTCCCCACGCTGAAAGTGTCCCAGATTAATTACATCATAATGTTAGTCAGAATCAGTCATGATCTCAGGTGAAAATCAGTGAGCATCAGTTGAATATCGGTAATATCTAAACCAGCATATTTCTATAATTTCTCTTTTCTTTTCTTATGTATTTTTGGACAGTCAAGGGAAGTTTTATTGCTGCAGTATCATAAGTGTGCTTTATTTCCATTTACTGTCTGGCAGATTGAGTGTCAGCGTGGAAATTATTTCCTAGGAAGCTTGAAAAGTCAATCCAACTATTGCTGAGAATCAACACAGTAAGGAATAGATGTGCCGTTTTCAGCATAGCACTATGCATTTGATACTAATAAGTTTCGATAATAACTGTTTCACGTTGGTCAGCAACACAAGAGATCTGGCTGGGACTACTAAGCAGTGACTCGAAAGCATCAATGTATTGTCTTCCAACGGCACTCTTTTTGTTGAGACAGTGACAAAAACAGGACTCAGACTCCTCTGAGCCTCCTGCCTATATGGTTCAGAAGTCCATAACTTCCCCATCATTCTGCTAGAGCCTGAGGGAAATGAGAAGCTGTCTAATAGGATGTCTCATTGATCTTGTTCTCCCTTTTCTTTCAGAGTATACAAATGTTACATAATGGTTAACATATAAAGAGTGCAAACAAAACAGGTGTTTATATTTCAGTACGGTAATGATGACTCTATCTCTTTGTAATTCTTTTTTTCCTTACTTTATCCTCTGAATCAGTTTGAAAGAATTTTAATGGAAAAACTGAATATAAAAAATTCTGCAGAGAAAAATTCCTAAACATTTTGTAAGCTTGTTTGCCCTTTTCACAGACCCTGTTACCATAACAACTTGAGCGGTTGCTATAGTACTATTCTTTTATTATGAAACACAGTATTTTTTGTATGCAAGATACTTTCATAAGCATCTTGACCTTCAAAATTTAAGTCATCTAAAATATTTTCTGGGAAGCATTTCATAGTTTCATAGGACAATATATGTAAGGAATAATTTTGATAAAAAAAAGGAAGAGGTGTTTGATTTTTCTTTAGAAAAAAATCAAAAATATTCTCCTAAGAATTAAACAAATTTTTACATACTTATATTTTAAGGCTCTTTATTATCTCCCACAAATTTTTTTTCTCTCTGAATTTTTTGCCTTATGAAAAGAAGTAAAAATAAAGATCTTTTTTTAAAAGGTTATTTTTGCTTCTCACATGTTTTTCTTCTCACATATAAGGTGATAGTTACTTAAAAGCTGATAATTCCTTCTTATATATGCAAGAATCTAAGGATCAAAAAAAAAACCAATAAAAAACAAGTGTTTAGGAAATGTCTTCAATTTAAAAAAAAACACCTATAGTAAAATAGTAATATATCAACTAATATATTTAAATAACAGAATATGTATTATTTAATATCATATTTTATTTATAAATAATAGCAATTTTTCCTTTCTTATGCACCTGCTATAGTTATAAGAGAAATATCTAAATTTTCTAGATCTAAACAAGGTATTGTATTCTTTTTCTGCCAACTTCTCTTTATTTCTTCCACTGCATTTTCCTAAAATTTATCCCTTTGTGAAATTTTGTCTTGTTTTGCTGTATAATGAGAAGCTGTTCATGGCTTTTACTCTAGGTCTCCAAGGACAGAAGACTGTATTCTAAAGAGAGACTTTGCAAATAAATCAAAGCAGTTAAAAGTTAGGTTCTCTAGAGTAAGTTGTTTTTTCAGAAAACAAACAAACAAAAAATTTAAAAAAAAAAAACCCACACCCGAAACAATACAACTAAAGTTTTCAGAAGGATGCTATTTTTAAGCAAGGTATTTTGAAGAACTTAGATGTAAACTACATCAGAATTCTAATGTTTGTTAGAAAGGAAATTGGATTAGGAGGTTGCTTATGCAAATTAGGTATTTTAATTTCATCAGGTCTGATTATGTTTCTGATATCTATGTTAGACTCATTCTTTTCCCCATAGGTGTGTACTGCCTGAGGGCCACTTATTAGAAGATGGTGAGAGGTGAGAAATGTGAACTGCTCGTGTTCCCCCATTTTGTAAGTGACTCTAATGTGTAGGCTCTGTGCAAGAGGGTATCGTCACTGGTCTGATAACAAGTGATTGCTACCAATTCTTTCTGTTAGTCTCATCTTTTAAAACATAAGACCACTGAATGGAGTCCTTTGGGTAATTTACCAGAAGAATGGGTTTTGTGGCTCTTAAACAAACAAAACATAAGTGCTGAGCAGTGAAATTTTTTTTTTTTTCAGAACTAGGATATATGCAAGAAATTTTAAGATCAAAAACTTCTTTAGAAGACAGTGAAGTTAAACTGTGTTATAAGATGGAATCTGAGACAATTCTGATGCTTGTAATTTTGTACTTGGGCTGTTGGAAAACTCCAGCCATATCTTGATTCCAATGTCTTCCTTTCTAGTGTTAGTGATTGTAACTGCAGAAAAGTAGTGTGTTAGTATATTTTGTCTGTGACGTCATGTAGAGACTGTAAGATATCTTTGTTCTCATGTAAAAAGTGTTTAAAAACTGCAGTATCTCACTATTGAAGTTTTCTGAACATCTTTTTTAGACAATGGTACTTCGGTGGAGCCAAACTTATATCCTCAATAACGAAGCTGCTAAGTTAATTAACTCATCTCTTGTTCATATGCAATGTTTTTTGTTGGATTTTGTGTAGAAGAACTGCAGTCATGCATCAGACACTCTTTATCTGAGCAATTTTCCAGTTCTCTAATTACGAATGTATTGACCTATGCATATGTAACAATGCTAGGAATGCTGGTGGTCATCTTTGAATTCATTTTAATACCATAATTGCAAAATCTACAGGAGTGTTCATTTTCTAGAAGGAAAGCCTACAATGTGCACATTATGAAGGATTTCCAAATTATATTGTTGTTTTCTATTCACATAGTTGGCACTTTTTTATTAATTTTTCAGACTGTACAGCCTCTTAAAAATTATTCACACTTTCAGCAATCGTGCTGATAAAACACCAAAAGGACTTCCACTACTGTCTTTCGCTATTTTTCATTTTTATCTTACCATCACTATCTCATTACTCATTACTGTCTAGTCTGACACTATGTAATAGGGCTTGAGGACAGAATGATAGCTTTCAAGTAGTATGAGAGCATTTTCACAGTATTTATAAGAGTTTGTCTACTGTATAGACACTGACAATATATATACATAACTCATTATTAGTTATATATATATATATAAATTCATAGTGGGTATAACGCTCAAAGTCTATGTAATGTTCTATTTCTATATAACATCATAGATAAACTGCTGGAGTGGTCTGTTCAGCCTGGAGAAGAGGAGACTGAGGGGAGACCTCGTTATGGTCTACAGCTTCCTCTTGAGGGAAGAAGAGGGGCAGGCACTGATCTCATCTCTGTGGTAACCAGTGACAAAATCCAAGGGAGCGGCCTGAAGTTGTGTTAGCGGAGGTTTAGTCTGGATACCAGAAAAAGGTACTTCACGCAGAGGGTGGTTGGGCACTGGAACAGGCTCCCCAGGGAAGTGGTCACAGCACCAAGCCTGACAGAGTTCAAGAAGTGTGTGGATGATACTCTCAGGCTCATAGCATGACTCTTGGAGACGGCCCTGTGCAGGGCTAAGAGTTGGACTCGATGATCCTTGTGGGTCCCTTCCAACTCAGCATATTCTGTGAAATTTGTGGTTGCAACATAGACATAGTTACACTGAAAGGCATTCGTTTAAATAACGTGAAAATTTATCTTTTACATGTTCATAGCAAAATTTCAACAGAAGTTACTCTACTAGGTTTTCTGATAAGTTGTTGTAAGAAAAGTATTAAGTCTTTGGTTTTACTGTTTACATTAGGATTATACTACATTCAACAAGGCTTTAAGTAATGTTTATCTGCGAAATGTTTCTCTGCCATGAAAAGACCAGGATCATATTCAGTGTCAATTATCCATATCTGGAAATATTTAATTTTTTTTATTGGAAATAACAACGATGTTCTTACAACAACAAAAATTAATTTATGTAATAAATTATGGGAAAAATCAAGCCACCTCTATAAGATCAAACTCTGATGTTAACATGGGGTCTGTACAGAACTGTGTTTTACTCTCAAATATGTGCTGTAGGGGAAAATTTGGGTGCAGGAGCCAAAAAGCACTCCTATTTGCAGAAGCCAGGCATAGATACAACTAGCCCAAGCTTGCCACTGCATAGTTCTTCTCTCCCTGTAGCAACATCCTGATCAATGTCATGCAGAAAATCTGAAACAGTGGAAGGGTTCCAGTACTGTGTTTGCAAAAGGTGGTAAGATCTGTAAGTCATCCTGTGCTCAGGTTGTAGCAATGTGGTTGCACTCTATAAAACTAGATGCCATTCAACTACTAATACAGATGCCTGGAGCAGGGCTTAAGGCAAATGCTATGCTGTAACCTGTTCTTTAACATACATAACTCCTAAAATTTAATGTTAGAGAGACCAGGAAAACAGGGGACTGAGGGCTTGAGAAGTGGAGAAAGTACATTGACTTGATTTTGTGTACTATTGTCTATTTATTCCCTTAAAAAAGTTTGCACAGAAGGAATCTTGTATGTTCGCCTTTTCTCACATCTTTTTTTTTTTTTTTGCACTAGAGGTATCATTGTAATGCTGTTTGCAAGTTTACATTGTCCTTTGCATCTGAGATACTAAAAATGGTAATTAATGAGCAGTCCCACCTTCCTCTTCATTTGTAAGCATTCTATAACCCTGCAGAACAGTCATGCAGTTCTTGTCCAATAGGCACATTAAGAATTAGCTTGTATTTTCAGGGTCAGTTTGGAGAACTCTTTTTTTTTTTTTTTATGTTTTGCACTTTCTAAATATAGTCAAGCAATTTTGGAGATCTTGTTTTGCTCTCTTGTCATACCCATTCACAGGCTTGAATGAAAAACCTACTTATTAGTAAGGCTATACAATTAACTCCTCACTACATTCTTTTAAGTGTGAAGGGAAAGATATGCAACCATGTTGAGCTTTATAATTAATCATATGATTTCCATAAATAAAACCTAGTAGTTACATCTACAATGAGTTTCAAATTTCAAGTTCCAAAGATGGTGTTTTAACTTTCAGTGCTAGTGGAATTAGAGACTCAGAGCACTAAATTTAGTGCCATAAAATTCCACTTATACTTCTGAATTTAAAACTACAGTTCATTACTCTTTGAACCTTGGTACCAGGATCAGCAGTGTGAAGGCAGTAGCTGATTCTACACCCCTCAGAAAGACCTACCACTCACACAAGTGATTTCTGGAAGAGAAGAAAATGTCCCATCACATTAGAAAATATTGAAATTGTGAGGGTCTTGGGGCTCTGGTGACTAAACCACATATGTGTCCTGGTTTTATCTACAAAAAAACTTAATTTTCTTTCTAGTAGCTAGTATGGTACCATGTTTTAGATTTATTTTTACCTTGTTGCATAAAAATTACAATGATGACACTACATAATTCATTATGTATTCATCAAGATGTTGTGAGGTGTCCCCATGGGCAGGGACACCTTCCACTAGACCAGGTTGCTCAAAGCGCCACCTAACCTGTCCTTAAACACTTCCAGGCATGGAACCTCCACAACTACTCTGGGCAAGTGGTCCCAGAGCCTCACTACCCTCACAGTAAAGAATTTCTTCCTAATATCTAGTCTAAATCTGCTCTCAGTTTAAAGCCATTCCCCCCTGCCCTTGTAAAAATTCCCTTTCCAGCTCTCTTCTCCAGGTTGAACAACCCAAATTCTCTCAGCCTCCCTTCACAGGAGAGGTGCTCCTACCCTCCTTTTCTCCTGTTCTTAAAAATATCATCCTTGAATACTAGATTAAATTACACTCTAATTCTACTTTTGTGTATTCCCCAATCAATCCATATAAATTTAGTTAACTCACTTAAGTTACTCTTCCTTACACTAATATCAATTAGTACACAATGTGGCCAAGTTTATCACTTTTGAAAATGAAGCAGTGTAACCACAAGTCTACATTATGTGGTATTCTATTAGCTTACTAATTTTTTTTGGTTTTTTTGTGTCTATCCAGGCTTAAAACAAAATAACACTTTAAGAATCCCCTTGTGGAATTTAATAAATTCAGTTTTCTATGTAATAGTGCCCATCGGTGGCTAACTAAAGATTATCTGAAGATAAAATGAGGGAGGAGAACTGCTAAATCCTTAATGTTTATATAGAAAACTTTTAACCATTCAAAGCAAGAGTTTAAGGGGCTAATCTCAAACAGCATGAGCTTGCCATTGATTTCTGAGGGCAGAGGATATTTGGGAAAGGTGAATAGTCTTAAAATACTTGTTAAGAATCAGAGATAAATTATATTTTAAGGGATGCCTTAGAGGTATCATTGTGAGAAGGGAACTGGATGAAAGTTACCTTTGTAGTATTGACATACAAGGAAGAATTCACAAAAATAAAATATTCTTCAATAATTTTGAAGACATTTGAATAATACTAATTTGGAAAGATAAGCATAACAGAAAGTCTTGGATTAAAATAAACTCCCCATTTCTCATGACTCTCACATCCTTGATTCCTAATGATTCCTGGCACAATAAAATATAATGAGTAAGTAATGACAGCTCAATTTCATGCTCTTCAGTGGTGGTAGCTGGGTCGTGCTCACAAATGAGAAAGCTTGAAGCCCAAATCATCCCGAAATTCCCCTGCAACAGTGATTGTGCATTTGTATTACTCTTCATGTTTTCTGTTGAGAGCCAACCATCCATTCAGTGCCTTCTGAAGCACAAGTGTGTTATTTTTAAAAGATTAATGGTTCTGCAGAGCAGTAACATATATAATTAGCAAGCCTGTATTCCTACTTTTAACCTGATTCAGTACCCTAGACTTCAAAGAAATGTAGAATTTGACATTCTGAGTTCTGTCAAAATATGAACCGAAAGCAATTTAGTTATATAGCCCACAAGCAGATATAATGAAAGCAGACCAAAATTAGCTTGATCTAGTTAGAACCTTTTCATCAGATAAGACAGGGGTGAAATTATGAAGAACAGTGATATAATTGTTGAATCTGGAAAAATTAGAAACAGTATCAAAAATGGAAGGCTACGGCTAATGGCAGCATTTATGGTAGGTATTTGAAAGGTAATGGAGCCTGCAGTGGTTAGCATGGCAATAAGCTAAAGCTAAGCCATTATAGTCAAAATAGTATGTAACTGTAACCAGCAGGTACCCATAAATTCTGAGATTACTGCACAGGATGTTTAAAGCTGTCTGAATAACTGTTTCTTGATTAACCAAAACAAATACAAAACGCAAACACACCAGAGCATCAAGGGCAACCACAACTTTATATTTGTTTTTTTCTTGGATTAATGTTTTCTTTTTCCCCACTAATGCTATGTCTATATCTAAATTGGCCCTGACTGTGTCTGAAATTGAGGAATTGAGAAGGAATACAAATATGGTGTGCTATGGTATGTAGAATTTTAGCACATCTCATCCGAGAGACGTTGTTGAAACATTGATTATAACAACTTTTCATAAAACTTGTGTTAATTTTTTTCTTTTACTTGTTACTTATCTCTGAGAGTATTTTAATGATTAAAAACTAATTCTAACATTTTGAAAAATATTTAGGTCTTGTAATGTATTTCAGAGTAGCACACGTATGTAGGCAAAAAGAAGGGGGAAATCGTCCTGTGCAAAATCAGGATGCGGCAAATAAAACACAGATATCATGGGAGATAAAGTACTCTAGAAAATTGAAGGGACTAGAAATTTGGGGTTGCAGAGAAAATTCTTAGCTTGTTCCAGAAATTCCAAAGGAAACTAGCATCTTTCTAAGTCATAATTCTTTAATTAAGCATCTTGAGTAGACCACCAAGAAATGCAAAATATTACGTTATGCACTAATATAAAGATATCAGAAAGATATTAAAAAGAAGATGCATTTTGAAAAAGGTTTTCTTACTTTTTATGGCTTAAATTATAATCTTGAAAACATAGGTGATTCCTCTCCCCTCTACTCAGCACTGGTAAGACATGTCTGAAGTGCTGTGTCTAGGTCTGGGCTCATCACTATAAGGAAGACATGGACATACTGAATCTAGTCCAGCAAGGGACATGATGATGATTAAGGGCTTAGAGTATGGTTCATATGAGAAAAATCTGAGGGACCTGGGACTGTTCAGCCCAGAGAAAAGAAATCTTAGGCTTACCCATGTGCAAAAATACCTGATGGCAGGAAGGGAAGGGTAGCGAAGTGAAAACAACAGATGGTACTTAGTATTGCTAGTTTTTATGAGAACCCCTTAATAGATGTTGCACAGAAGAATTAGGAATCTTGATAGCTGTAGGCAGCTCCAGTTAAATAATTAAATAATTAACAATACTGTCAAAGTTATCATATATTATTAGATTAGGAATAAAATACTGCTAACATTAGATTAATGAAAGTGAAAAGCCAGACTTCTGTGTAAGAAAATATGTCATTATTAAAAAAAAAAATTACATGACCTCTTCTGCTCCTGAAAAAACAGATTGGAGTGGACATAGTCTTCATAAGTTGAAGAATTGTTGATGTTCATCATCTAGCCCAAAGAAACTATGGTAAAGCATAGGAAGAAAGAAGGAGGAAAGCTGATAAATATTAATGATGTTTGGCAAACCTTCAAAAAAGGTCTATTAAAATTGTCTACAGCAATGGAAAATTTCATTGGACATCTGATAATAAACATAATTAGTAGGAAGTTCAGAATGGACAGTGACTACAGTCTGTGTCATACAAGGTTTTTGTTTCTTTCTTTCCTTTTTTTTAAACCAACCATGCTTACATTAGAGATCTCAGCAAGATGTAATATTCAAACAGTAACTCTCACACTATTTTTCAGTGTAAAACAGCTCCCACATTTATGCTATTTTCTCAAGACTGTAGGTTTGAATAGCAATTCTTGATTCATGAACAGGTTTCCAGCTGAAATATGCTATCCTAAGGAGGAATGGCATGTGAATGCTTTCATATTTTCAGCTGTTTGAGCAGTGTGGTGCTTTTAGATCATTAGTCTTCACTGACAGAAAGGTAGAGTTTATTTACGTCAGTTTAAAAGTTTAGAAAAACAAATCATGGCAAGGCAGGCTGATTCACATAGCATTTCTTCAGCTTGCTTACTAACTTAAGCTCTTCTAAATAGTCTGATAATCCCTCTATACCTTCAGTGAAACAAAAAGTAAGGAAACTCTGGAATTCCACAGAAACACCTGTAGAATGAGCTAATAATCTTTCCAGTTATCAGTTGAGAAGAATGTACAGTAAGGTTAACTTGGTGATATGCTGAGAAACCGAAAAAACAGACTGGAATTGTAGTGCAGTCTTTAAAAATATGAGACATAGCGGGATTAAAATTAGATAATTTGCAATATGTTATTTAGTGATTTTTATACCTTTCAGTGTTTATCACATAACAAAAAAGAGAATAGCCCAAAGAAAAAACACTTGAATATGACTTGCTAAAATTGACCTTTACTTACACATTTTGACTTTTACATGGCAGTATTATGATAAACTGACTCTAGCTTCAGATTTATTACTCAATTCTGACCTTTGGTTACATTAGAATATTGCTTTCAACCAGACTAAATAATAATGTCTCTGTGAATGTAAGGAACTGGCAGATCTGAGATGTCAATTGCCAGCTCAATTTTCCTTTCACCTGGGAGTACAGCATGTCACAGAGCTTTATTGATCTAAGAGTCATTAGAGTTCAGTGTTATAACTCTTCAGTTTTCCACACAGTGCAATACTGTAATAAGGATGAACCACGAACTAGAGCATGACTCCATTCAAGACTGGTCAAAATTTGGAATACCTATTTCATCAGAAATAAGCATAATGATTTTGATTTTTCTTTTCCTAAGTTGGAACATGAAGCCAAAATATCTTTGGAAAGGTTGAAAATGATCTTTCCAAAATTATTTTGATAGATTTGGCTGATATGTTTTAATAAAATAATATCTGTTGATCAAAACTGTTTAGGTAGTCAGAAGATTTTCAGTCTGCTGTAAACTAGAGTATAATAATGAATAAAAGTACCGTCTTGCAACGTCCACTCATTATGCTTCAGAAGAATTAATGTATTTATGCATCTCAATGTCTTTCAAGTGGTGCACCAGCTTCATGTGCTTTTGTTTTTCAGATAGGGACTGAAATCAGTAGGATCTTACTTTGGGAAGGACTGTGATTGTAATCCTACCATTAAAATAATAATTCATTTACATAAAGATCAAAGAGTTTGACACACTATCATTGTTACCCTATTGCTACCAGGATTCTTCTGGATACTGCATTTGTGCTAGCATGCAGGCCTGAACCAATTTTTAAGCATGGAATCATTGAATAGTGGATGTTGTTCCAACATTTGTGTTGGAAGGGACCCTAAAGATCATCTAGTTCTAAACCCCCTGCCCTGGACAGGGACCTCTCCAAGTAGATGAGGTTGCTCAATGCCCCACCCAGCCTGGCATTGAACATCACCAGGGATTGGGCATCCACAACTTCTTTTGGCAAGCGGTTCCAGAGCCTCACACCCTCACAGTAAAGAGTTTCTTCTCTATATTTAACCCAAATTTCCTATCTTTCAGTTTGATCCCATTACTCCTTTTCCTACCACTACAACTCCTGATGAAGAATTCCTCTCTGGCTTCCTTGTATCCCCTTTGGATACTGGAAGGTTGCTATGCGGTCTCCATGCGATCTCCTCTTTTCCAAGCTAAACAGCCCAAACTTTCTCTGTCTTCATAGGGGAAGTGCTCTAGTCCCCTTATCAGCTTTGTGGCACTCCTCGGGATTTGCGCCAAAAGTTCCATGTCCTTACATTGGGGGCACCAGAACTATATGTATATTCATAAAGCTGTTAGTTGTTGAGTCTTACAATAACTTGTCACATATTTCTGTCTACTCTGTTGCTATGTGGATGTCTTCTCTATCCAAATTATTTTTGAGGTATTTAAGTTCATTGATCACAAAAGTAACTAAGTAGGCAGGTATCCATAATATAGAGAAATTTTAGCAAGGTATTTTCTACAAGACATACAATTGAATTCTTTTATTTGTTCATTGACATTTAGTTAATAGCAGAAAAAGAAAGGAGAATTTCTCCATAGATTAGAAGTGTATAGTTTTGCAGTTTAATACTTTCTTCAAATGAAATACATATCGGTGGCATTTTTTAATATTTTAGGTGGTTTTGTGTATTTTAAGTGTACATTTTTCCTTTCTTACTCATTGTGGAGAGAAACACAGCTTAGAAGTTAGCAGAGCAAATTAATGAGACTGCAGGTGTTAAGAAAAATAAAAAATATTGATATTGTGTTATAAATGGCAATGTCCTTCAAATTAACATTTGTTAAAACCCAATTTTGTTATTATTATACTTGAAGACATACTTAGGTACTGTATGTAATGTTTTACAGTTTTCAATATCATCTATAAAATTCACTGGTAGTCATTGAACCATCACAAAGAGGTCTCCAGTCATCTTGCTTTAACATCAGGACTGTTTACACAGATATAGAATTTTACTAGTTTGTTGGCAGACACAAGGTTACCTTTAAAATGTTTGCATTAAAGCAGAGATTCTTTCTGGAAAAAAAATCAATATGTGTGATACTTTGATAACAGCCATCAGTCAGCAAAGTAGTTGTAGAAAAAGATTCCAACAACTTTCGCTCATTTTATTTGACTAGTCTGAGAAGTCCAGTATACCAGAAGCAGGTTTTTATTCCAAGAACTCTAAACTAATAGCATTTGAGGAAAAAAAAATCAATTGTCATTTTCAGCTCTTTAGAAGACTCTGCATCTTATTTTACAAAGCAAATATTTGTTCCTTTTTTGATGGAGGAAATAAAAATGCAACTTCTGTCTAGAAATTACTGCTTAGTTTATTTCTCTTTTATGAGCATTTTTTCCCCCTGACTGAGAATGCAGTTTAATTGCTCAATAAAAGTTTAAGGTTTTAAGACAAAAAAATCTACTATAAAATTAAATGAGATTTAAAAAATGTATGCTGAACAACGTGTCAGTTCATTACACCAGTGCTGATGTCTCTGAGAGCTGAGAATTAGAGGGTCAAAGTAATTGAAACTAACTTGATATCAGATGAAGTTGAGGCAGCTTTTTGTCCTAAGTTTACAGCTTTGAATATTCAAATTCTGCAAAATGGACACAAAAATTTTGTGGAACTGATCACTACTGGGGATATCAGGTCTTTATTGACAAATAACCACTTTCCAAATTAAAGAGTCAGATTTGGGGGTTTGGGGCTCTGTGACATTTTTTCTCTGCATTTCATTTACTGGGCAGAGACAAGATAGACAAACAGAATTCTGCATGTCTGCTCTGCTATTCAAAATTAATGAGAAAAGACAGTAAAGCCTACTTTTTAAACCTCCTGAGAACAAGTAGCTGGAGATGCACCACAGGGAAAGGATTTTTGCCTGTAGCATTTTTAGAGATTCACAGATTTGTGAATAAAGCCAGTGCCTGACAGTTCAATAAGATGGCACTCCCAAAAACTCCTGTCAGCCATTGCCTTCATCTCCATAAAGCACTTCGTATATCTGTGCTGGAAGAAATACCAGTTCTTTAACCTTCAAACCATAACAAGGACACTTTTTCATACCGACTTCAGTACCCTGTTAAACCAAAAGTATCTTTTCTCAGGGACTGTGGCCAAACAGCAGTCAGAGGGACAGCCCAGGACTGGTGTCTAGAGAAGGTTTTTCCCTTGCTCTGCTTGTGCAGGAGACGGACTCTCCTGGTTCAGGTGGGACTTCGGTGGCAAGAGGCCATCCATCCCCTGGCAGGGTGTCAGGAGGGGGCAGCAGTGCAGAGAGCAGATCGTGAGAAAACATTGATGAGACAGTATGAGGTCAAGAAGAGGCTTGCGGTTCCATTTTGATATAAAATCAGAAAACTTGGGAGTGATTAGTGTTCTAAAGGGTTTTTTTATAATTACTTATATATACCAAATCCAGGGGGTTTAGAAGCCAATGTGATATTAAATTTTAAATTGTGAATCCTTTCCATAATCCTGGCCAGGATTAAAGCATATTGGTGACAGAAATATTATGGACATTTTAACACATTTGCTTTCAGTTTTTTTAATATATATTTCATTGTCTGTTAAATCCTTGCATCACTAGAGAGCCTAAAATAGCTTGCTTCTAAAGCTGAAGCCAAATGGACTTCATTACAATGGAAATAGCATACTTTATTCTTCATTATTTTTCGTTTCACCATTAACCTTTGTACCTCATAGCTTTTCTGTCTGGTACTTAACTTTGTTCTACAGGCTGGAGAAGAAAGAGTTTTATACTAATAAGTCCAAATTGAGTAACAAGGTAAACTCACTGGCCCTACCCTCATCCTCAACCAGGGAGACACGACTTTTTCTTACTGGTTGCACCCTTAAGTCTCAGTCATACATGCTGTCAGAGAAGAATAAATCTTTGCAGGAATATGCTAGCAGAATTGCTGAATCTCTCACAATTCTCATAATCTGTTATTAAAATTCCATTCTGTGGATATTTCATGAATTTATGGATTTCCTCCTTGATGAATAGTTAAATCATAACAACACAACATCTATTACCACACTGCTGAGCAGAAGGTGGCACAAATTTTGAGTCACTGACCAACCACTTCAGGATGAATCATCTACCAACAGGGAACATTTCTCTGGACTTTGGTCACTCTGTTTAACACCTCTG
This sequence comes from Pachyramphus minor, assembly GCA_013397135.1. Classification (NCBI taxonomy): domain Eukaryota; kingdom Metazoa; phylum Chordata; class Aves; order Passeriformes; family Tyrannidae; genus Pachyramphus; species Pachyramphus minor. The sequence continues at coordinate 279,465 of VYXB01000609.1, forward strand.
CTTTTCAGAACTCGATTCTGTTTCCAGGTGCCCTCTGGATATTTGTAGTGATGAAAATAAATGCATGAATCATATGGAAAAATTCATCTTATAGAAATGGAAAAGGACGAAAAGATTGCACTTGGAAAAGCTCTGGGCAACGATACCTATTGAAGTTTCTCTTTAAAAAGAGAAATATTAGATATTTTATCTGTTGCAACCTTGTAAAATGCCAGTAGAAGTAATCCAACTTTTCAATTCATTTTGGCGTTTGTTCCAGGGAGGGTTCGGAGGGATGCCGAAATGGAAAACAAAACACTGCTGAAAGCTCAGAAAACCCAATATTTATTACTAGGAAGTGGTCACCAAACAGAGAAACTCAGAGAGACAGAAAAGGAAAGGAAATAAGCCCTCAGTAAAACCTCCCACTCACACAGGGACTACTTATGAGGTTGTCTTACCGACCCCAGAATGACCAGCATTTCCCCATGGCAGAAACTGCAGCCTTGGGGTGTCGGCAGCCTCACAAGGTAGCGGGTGCCCCTGCTGAGGCAACGTTGTCCTCCATGTGAAGATTGCCAGGAGCACCCCCACAGGTGCTGTCTGCCTTTTATATAATTTAGCTGGTTACGTCTACCTGGGCAGGTGTGGCCAGCACCGGCCCAGCCAGAGGCCTTCATTCCCTTCCCCCCGTTATGTCAGTGATGTCCCTTCTGCGCACGCGTGTGGACATTGGGATTCCCCCCCGCCTGCGTGATACACCTGGAGGGGTCTTCCCTAAATGAGTCTGGGGACTCACTTCATCTCCCTCCCTCTTCACTTTCTCCTTCAAGTGCCCTTGGAGGGCCATCAGCCAATAGGAAGATACCACTTAATTTCAGTTTATACAGAGTCCTGTCTTCAAGGACTCGCTTATCAGGCCTTGTTTTCCCATTACGTGGCAGGAAACAGAACAAACTTTCACAGCTGGCTGGGCCAAACACAGACCAAAACAGAAAACATCCACATTCCCCAATACAGCATTCCTCTAACATACCTTTCATACCTAAAAGAAAAGAAAGAATGTTTATTTTGTTAATTTATGCTTTCTTAGAAACAGTGGCTTTGAAATCAGTCATTAACACAGTAAAATTAATGGTCTTGTATGGTAGTTCCTGAGCAGACAAGTGCTGCTGACTTGCATGGGAGTTCTCAGATTGCCACTGTAAATTTTAATTTTGGATTGATCCTGATACATTTTCTCCTTCTAAATATTTAATTCTATGTATAAAATAGGTGATGACATTCATTCTTCTAGCTCCTTCTAGCACTTCAGAAAAAAAACCAAACATCTTTCTTGCTTTGTCCTAGAATCTGGAATCTTTCACTGAAAAAAAAGAAATCCTGATATCTGGACGTTACATACTACAAACATTATGTGAAAGTTAAAACTATTATGTCCATTTTTAAAAGCATATGTTTTCAGTTTTCTACATATGTATTTCTTTGATAAATCCTTCCATCACTGAAGAGCCTAAAATACCTTCAGATCTATGTAGGCCAAATATTTTCCTTCTCTGTTCAACAGTTGTTAGTTGGACCAGGAGCTTTTGATAGCTCTAGGTAATTGATTATACAAAAAGACACAATTATGTTTGCCACTGAGATTGTAGCCAGACACATAATATCACTTAATTTTCCATGTTATTTTACCTACTTCTGTGAGTCAAGTCAGTCAAATATTTATTAGTGCAATAAGATGTGTTTTTATTATAGGTATCTGAGTAAGAGGCATATACCTTCCTACATAGAACTTTTGTGAAGAAATGCCCCATGAATAAAGTCTCTGAATAAATTCATCATTCAGAATTTCAAATGTTTTTTTAAATAATGTGTTAAATAATGTTTAAACTCAGTGATCTATCAAGGAACTTTTTCACCCACTTTGGTGTTCCCAAGTCTTTTAATTTCTTGGCACACCCAAAAAGCTTCACCGTGAGTGATCAATGTTGTGAGTGACTTAAAACATTGTGGGAATTACCTTCTCCCATCCTGATAAAATTATACGGGAAATAATGCACTTATTCATTTAGAATAAACATTGTAAAATTTGAAATTAATTTGCACTGATTGTCCCACTACGTCATTTTCTAAAGCAGCTTCAGTACTCAGTCTGAGGTGCTTTGACATACTTTTTGGTGAATAAATTATAAAGATATACTTTGATATTTTAGTTCATTTTAGACGAGGCCAGCCACCAATTTGAAGGAATCCTACTGTTCTTCAGGACATGTAGGATTCAGCAGACAGAGGTCAAATAAAGTCTTTTATTTTGCTCTGCTGAGACAACTGGGTCAGTGAATGAAGCAGGCAAAGTATTGAAGAGGTACCCATCTTCACCCTAGAGCAGAGGCAGATAATTCTTTGTTCTTGTTGTATTTTATATAATTAGGATATATTTTTGGAATCATTCTGAATGCATTCAAGTTGTAAGTGCCTCAAGATGCACATAGTGAATTATTATACTGTTGGTCTATACTGAAAGCTTTATGAGCAGTTCTGCATCCCGATTTGTTAAAGATAAAACCACATTAAAAGTCAAGCTGAGAGGTACAAAAAGCACTACTGCTTTGTTTTTTGTATTTATGAAGCACTGAACTGTAGAATACTCCAATGATAGCTTGTATTAATTTTAACAAATTTGAAAATCTTGCTGACTAGTCTAACATTTAGGTGCTTTTTCATTCTGTTTCTCATCAACCTTTAGCTTTTTGCTGGAGGCACCACATTTGTTATGTTACTGTAAATAGATAATTACAAACAATGGTAAAACGAAACACCACCACTAGTACAGCTAATAGGCTTTAAAAGCTTCATTCCATTCAGCTACAAAAAAAAATTAAATTAAAACACATATATTGTGAACATAGTTTTATGAACACAAAACTTTGTGGGTTTTTTTTTTTCCTGCTTCCTAAATAGCTTCAATTGTGTTAGAAAACATTCTGTTTCCTAAAACTAGTATTTTCTGGTTCTTGTTTTCTTCTTACACATGAACAGTGGGATTTTTCTTCAGAAACTACCCATGGGATTTGGGAGCAGAGCGGGGAAGTAATGGCTCTTCTCACAGATTGGTCTTTAACTGAAGATTAAACTGTATAGCACTTGAAATACACAGGGCTTTAGTTTGCAAAGAGGCAGGGGACATGCAGGGTGTAATGCCTGATGTCTTGTATTGGAGAGCTGAAGAAGAGAATACTAAAGAGGGAATAATAAGTGCTAAGAGAATAACAAGGGGCACAGCAAGTGCCTTCTCCCCAGATAAGATTAGGACATAACAAAATTAATGGTGGTACATTTGGAACCTTAACCTATAGCTACATTTACTGATGTTGCTTCGCTCTATTTATTTCTAAGTAGAATATACTTTATATGTACCCTGTAAACACTAAAGCTCTTAATGCTTTCGTTGTCCTTTGACCTACACAAACCCTCAGTCACCGAGGCTCCATCAGCCCTGAGCAAAGGGAAGTTGGGGGTGGCGGGGACAGTGCAGATGTACAGGGGGGTTCCTGAGTCCAGGAACACAAAAGCAGCATCCCCACAACCTGGAAGCCCTCAGCAGCAAAACAGGTGAGGAGGAGACGGTGCCAGGAGTGACCAAGGGGCATTTAAGTGGGTCCAGGGAGTAAAGCGGCCCAGAGTGTGGCACAGCAATTTGCAGGGCGGTTCCATAGCAGGCAGGACGAGCAGGAAGAACTCCTCTCTGGCCGCCCAGAAGCAGCCAATAAAGGCAGCAAACAGACTCAGTAGCTGGTAAGAAAGAGCAAAGAGATCTTTTCAGCCCCAGTCTTATTAGTATATTAGTTTAAGCTTCCTCAGTAAGGGTGTTGACATGCCATAAAGCTCAGTCCATCGTAGCTGCAGGAGTCACTGAATCAGCTGTGTCAGGGGCCTCCAGCCAGCCAGACCTGCTGATGGCAGACGCAGCTCTCGAGGTCACAGGTTGCCAGGAGTGCCTGATGTCTCTTTGCGAGGCTGGGGCCAACAGTTATTTTGCAGAAGGTGTGCCATGGTTGCAGAGTTGTGTCACCAGGTGAGGGAGCTGCCGGAAGAAGTGAGCAGGCTACGTGGTATTTGGGTGAATGGGCAAGAGAGAGACAGATTATATTTAGAGACATTACTGTCTCAAGACTTGGAAGCTGGTGACCGCAGGTACCAGGAGGAAGGTTCCTTCCTCTTGTGTCACAGAATTTGACAGGTAGGGCTGGTACCTTCTAAAACAGGTATAAGGCTCTGGCACTAGAAGGCCAGACAACTGACGAGGTGGGTGAAGGTCCTTCCAGGTAGTGGGGCCTCCTAGAACACCTCCACCTGTACCTGCATCAAGATCTCCTCTGTTAAGAGGAAAATAAGGGAATTTGTACTAGGAACAGATAGTTGTAATAGTTCTAAGAGTAACAGACTGGACCCCACTTACAGGGAAGTTTGCTGTCTCCCAGGGTCACAGATGAGGGACATTACTGGAAAACTGTACAGTCTAGTTATGCCCTCTGATATGTGCTATTGTTTGTTCAAGCTGGAAGCGATGAAATAACAGAGAAGTCCAAGGCCAATCAAAAGAGACTTTAGGGCCCTGGGACAATTAGTAGGGGGATCAGGAGCACAGGTAATGATTTCCTTGATTCTTCTGGTATCAGGGAATAATATTGATAGGAATAGGCAGATCCATCAGGACAATGTGTGGCTCCGAGGTTGATGTAATTGGAAAAATTCTGTATTTTTTGCCCATGGGATGATCTACTCAACACATGGTCTACTGACACCTGATGGGATGTGTCCTGAATTTGTGTGGGATCTGCTTCTCCAGCTGTATCCCTACAAATCTATGGGGCCTGATGGGATTCATCCCAGAACCCTCAAAGAGCTGTTGTCATTGCAAAACCTCTCTTGATGATTTTTGAGCAGTCTTGGGCATCAAGAGAGGTGCCAGCTGACGAATGATGTCGAATTCAAAGAGCTGGAAGCTGGCAAACATTGCCCCATTTTCAAGAAAGGGAAGAAGGAGGACCCCAGAAACTACAGACCTGTCAGTCTCACTTCAGTGCCTGGCAAGTAATGGAGAAGATTATTCTGGGAGGTATTCAGAAACATGTGGAAGACAACATAGTCTTTGGTCTTCTCATAGCATGGCTTCATGAGAGGAAAGTCCTGCTTATCCAACCTGATTTCCTTCTATGACAAGGTAACCTACCTAGTTGATCAAGAGAAGCCAGTTGATGTAATCTTTTTGGATTTCACTAAAGCTTTCGATACTGTCTCTCACAGGATCCTTCTAAGCAGAAGTCCAGCACACAACTGGATAATCACATCGTGTGGTGGGTGATAAATTGGCTCACTGGTTGAGCACAGNTGTGGAAGACAACATAGTCTTTGGTCTTCTCATAGCATGGCTTCATGAGAGGAAAGTCCTGCTTATCCAACCTGATTTCCTTCTATGACAAGGTAACCTACCTAGTTCATCAAGAGAAGCCAGTTGATGTAATCTTTTTGGATTTCACTAAAGCTTTCGATACTGTCTCTCACAGGATCCTTCTAAGCAGAAGTCCAGCACACAACTGGATAATCACATCGTGTGGTGGGTGATAAATTGGCTCACTGGTTGAGCACAGACAGTAATAGTGAACAGGGTAACTTCAGACTGGTGACCTGTCACTATTGGGGTTCCATAGGGCTCTATCTTTGGCCTGTGCTCTTCAACAACCTCATAAGCAACTTGCATGCAGGACTGGAAGGGATACTAAGGAACTTTAAAGATGACACAAAACTGTAGACAGAGGGGCTCAGAACAAAATCTGTTCACGACCAATGTGATCAACAGTGTTCCACTTTATTTACATAAGCTGCCCTTTTATACACTCTCAATACACCCAGATTTTGGTCACTCTCAAGCTATTGGATCTATGTACTAAACATGCATTACTATCACACACTTAATTGGATTGCTACAGGTGTCCACACAGTGTGAACTCATTATTTACCTTCTGGGACTCCTCCCTTATTTTGGCACAGGAGTCTCTGTGTTTCAAACCAGAAGGTTTGTTATCAAAACAGTTCAGTGTTCCCACGCTGTTTGTGCTCAGTTATGCTAAGGCTGGGCCTACAGAAATGCAGGACGGATTGCTCATCACAATCCTGTTCTTTCCACACAAAAATGGGAGGAGCTGTTGACTTCCTCCAAAGCAGGGAGGCCTTGCAGAGAGACCTTGACAAATTAGAGGACTGACAATCACCAATCATATGAAGTTCCACAACGAGAAGTGCTGGATTCTGCACCTGGGATGGGGTAACCCCCGATACACGATATAGGATATACCTTATTTCTGTTAAGAAGTCCTTATGTGCTTTAGTAATTAATATGTATTTTAGTCCTTTATTAAAAAATGTGACAGGAATACTGGCAACAAAGTAATGTCTTTTCTATTCTCATATCTCAATGAGACTGGTTACAGAAAAGAAAAAATAAGGAAATACAAATTCACCGGTACTTCATAAATATTATCTGTAAATAATATCCTCAAAATCATATTCCTCCTTTTTTTTTCCCTGTTCTGCTTCAATATCATCATATGCCCTAGGGTACCTTACAAAAATTTTAAATGTGTTATTACTATTTTTTTTTTATTTCCATGCAAGGCAAACGAGTAATCAATATTGCAGCATGTATTTTTTTGATCCCCTGACTTTATTATGCATGAAGAATGCATATTGCATCCACAAGTTTTTGTTACTAACCTTGTCTTCATATGATTCTTGATAAAAGTAAGGATAATATCCTGTCTTAAATCTGCAAACAGGCATGTATTTTGTAGTAATATTTTTCTAAACATCAAGTTACAGAATTTCCTTTTAAAGCCTTTTTAGCATTGACCTATTAATACTTAGGTATTATAATTTACTACCTATGCTGGTTTTTCAACTATGATGGCAATTTTTAAATTTTAAAGATTTTTTTCACACAAAAAGTGTGTATGAAAATATTTATGCATACAGCAATTCAATTTTCTGCATGCATTATGAAGGTCACATTTTCAAGGAAAGCAGACAGTTCAGGAAAAAAATTCCTACACATACACACACACACACTGAAGCATACATGCTATATTTATGACTTATGATAGAAATAGAAATCAAGTACATTCAGTGAAAGGGAAATTTTTAGGCTAAAGAAAAAATATTTGGTTGTCCTTGTATAAAGAGGAGAAACAGTAACCACGTGAAGTTTTCCAAGGATATTAAAATAGTCTAGTGTTAGAACTGTGTACACAAATGTGAATTGCAAGATGGAAATGAAGCATCTGGCGAAGTGGTTGAATATTTTATTGCAGGAGTTGTAAACTGATTTCAATATAGGTCAATCATTGACATTCCCCAGAACTCAAATCATGGCTTCAACAATCCTTCTTTAGCAATATTCTGCATTTGTGTCAAATATAGTGTTTTGGTTTTTTTCAAATAGGAAAAATGCTCTTAAATTTTCAAAGTAGTTTCAAGAGGCAAAAACACAAAGGAAGTGTTTTATATCAAGCTAAATGACTAAAGAAAGATTGTTGTTTTCCAACTTCTTTCTTATACTATGGCTTCGAATTGTGATTAACTGGTTGTTACACTCTGTAATAAATATGCTTCAACTGAAGAAGCATTCAATTGGCTGTTAACACTTTAAATTAATCACTGTGTACCTCACAGCCAGCTAAAACTCATTTTTGTGACTGTAAAGTGCCATCTTTGTCATCTTCTAGTACAGCATATGTAACACTTTTCTCCGCAATACCTTTAAAATAGCTTTAAAGTGATCTCCAGGGACCACACTTGTCATGAGATAATTACTGTCCTGTACTGTATGAAACCCTTGGCTGCTCTTCATGCTTTATGATATCCCAGGGAAATAATCACTGTATTACAATGTATTTTCTATTGTGATTTAATATCTTTTTACACTGATTGACAAAGCAGTCAAAGATGAAATTAATTTATCTAGTACCAGTAGTTTCTCGGCACAGTTTGCAGCAAAAAGACATTGGGTAATGCTGCTCAGAAGTGTAAAACAGCCCTTCTTTGTAGAATTAGGCTTCAGCTACCTACATTTAAAAAGGTATGAAACATGACATCTGACAAGCTCATTTTTCTCAGTCACTTTTTATAATCAGGCTTAGGATCTCACTGGATGCACAAAGCTCTGATACAGTCTTTTAGATCTTAACATGCATAGGTGGTATACAAACACACAGTTGGAGAAGATGCTGATATTCAGCACCTGACCAATTCACAGTTTGGGTCTCATTGGGGTTAGGTCACTACTGCCAGGTGGGGTAAGGTTGTACAAAGGTAATGCAGATCCTTAAATACAGGATGAAGTAAATCAGGAGGAACTGTACAGGTTGACTTCACCGACCAGTAAGGGAGTGCGTAATTGCTGAGGAAACTTCCCTTTTTCCAGGGATGTTCATGAAACTGCTTCTCTTAGGCTCTCCAAAGGATGAGATGTACATCTTGGTCAGGCTAAAACTTGGGTATGCAGCTTCTGGGGCTGAAGAGGCTGTTCCTGACTTCTTGCCACCAGCACTGAGCTTCAGTGTCATATACCAGCATTATATGGAGCAGCTTTTCCCCTCCCAGCCTCTGTGCTGTCTAGCTGCCAGAACAGCACCTTCTCATTCAGGGGCACAGCCTGCATTATTTTGTAAGACTCTCTGATTTATATCACTAAAAAGACTTGTTAATGGTATTTTGAAAGGAAAAGGGAACAAGGTCAGAGGCAGCTTGGGAAACAAAGGGGAAAAAAGCAAGCATTCAAAATCCGAAGGAAGGGTGACTTCTTAAAGACAGGAATTTGCTTTTGTGAATATTTTTGTGACTGCAAGTGTTTTTGAAATATATACACTTGTTTTCACATCCCTCCTCCTCCCAACAAACTACAAAAACACCACCTTAATTTTTATTTCTTATGTAATACAGACAGGAAGCATATGAAAAGAAGGCTTGAAACCATTGTTTGATTTATTTTAAGAGGAAAAATAAAGTTATATGAGAATTTCTGATTCCTCATTCTCCAGCTGAAAGACAGAGAAAAAGAATAATATGGCAATGATTTGTAATGTAATTTCTGATTTGGCCTTAAGATATTTATGAAACTGTTATCTTTATTCCCCTTTTTTATTCTCATGTAATTTGATTTGTGGGAAAATTAATAAAAGAAATTACATACACAAAAGCATAGACCATAACTGCTGCATACTCAAATTGATAAATGTGAACCATACTCAGTGTGATATTTAACAGAAATGAAAATATGAAGGTACTAAAGTTATATATCCTTTTTTTCTCATCATTGGCTCTGCTATTAAATGAAAAGAAATCTGAATATTATGCATCTTGACAATGGACTCTTACATAGTGAAACACCATTTAGTGTTATTAAAATGTGAGTTATTCTTGTAATTGAAAATTGTTTCAACACTAAAACAATGATTGATGTACATAGTATTCACTTGGTAAGTCACAGAAAATAGAATAACAATAAATTTCTAAAAGCAATTAAGTTGTCTTTCATTAACATTGGAATTACAAGTAAAGAATACTTATTAAGTTAATAAAGGTATTTGTGGCATATATAATTGAGATTGAGGTAGAAACTAATCAAAACTGAATTAAAATGTATTTTTACACATAATATGCTTCCAATAATATGTCTATTTGCTTAGACAGGCAACCACAAGCTCAGTCCATACACCTTGAGGCAGAAGTGAAAATATATGTTTAGGTTAAGCAATGCTAGTTAATGGTTGAACTCAATAATCTTAGAAGTCGTTTCCAATCTTAATGATTCTATGTCACTGGAACTCATCACAGAAAGGAAGATTTATTAGTGGAAAAGCCAGTCCAGTGCTTCTTTCTTTTGTGCTTTAACAGTGTGGTTTCTCTGTTTTCCATGTAGAAAATAATAACTTTTGTCTACATTATTGTTGTGTTTATCTTATTTATGTAAGATCATAAAGGAAGGTATCATAAAGGAAGGAAGATGCTATGGTAACAGTGACTCATGAGGCTGAGAAATCACAAAAAACCCTTTATCATTTGAATAAAATGAAAAATGTATTTGCTTGTAGAGCCAAAGAAAATCAAAAGAAGGTAGAAAAAGCCTAGAAGAATGATGCGTGCAAAGCAAAGACAAGCAGAGCATGCAGGTAAAACCATGTTGTGATGACATGCAATGAAGACTTTTATAGATGATCAAATAAAAGTGACATTTAGAATCACTTTAAAAGCAGGAATTATAGAAGGTCTTCCAATTGTAGTTAAGAAACAATTTGCCATACTTTGGCAATGCATGTTCTGTGGTATGTATTTTACAGAAAAACTAGTTAGAAAACATTCCTTTATGTTATTTTTGCTACCATTTTTTGTGGTTATTAACACCTATTCTTGTGCATAAACACTGAATACTCAGTATGTGGGGCAAAATCTGTATTAAGTGAGCTTTAGAAATCTATGAAATTGAAGTGGAAGGTGTCCCTGCTCATGGGGGGCATTGGAACTAGATGATTTTTAAGGTCACTTCCAAACCAAGCCATTCTATGACTCTGTGATGATTCCATGAAAAGCTTCAGTTTTACTGTCACAATCCAAAGTCTCACTATCTCTTTATAGGTTATAAAAGAGGGGTCCCTTGTGCTTTTGGGAACTCAGACTTCTTGGATTAAAATTATTGGAGGCTTAATGAAGTGTAAATATTTCTCTAATGCGAAGTTAAATGTTGGTAGTTTAGGATTGCTTCTTGGAGAGAAAATTCCATGTATGAGAGAAAAGCACCTTTCTTTCAAACACTGTAGTGGTTTGAAGCTATTCAGAGGCTATACCACAGCTTTATCAACCTTTCTAAATTTTCTTAGAAGACTTCCTAGAATATGTTTCTAAGCAAATTATGAATTTCCTATCTGCATATCATGAATGTTACCTCTAGGTAAATAGTGGCACTGAAGTCCTGCCATGTTGACTTCTGGATTTCCAAATAATCTGCCTAAAGCACTGTTTTCTATCCAAGTTCAGGCTTTTAGCATAAAGAGAACCAAAGTCCAGGAAAGGCTCTGCTTCTTTGGGACTTCTGGTCTCCATGATTTGTTCCAGTATACTCCACATTAATTTCCCCAGATGAAGTGATAACAACAGGAGTTTTGCTGGTATTCAATGGGATCAAGGCTTTGCACGAAACCACTGCCCATAATTCAATGACATAGTATCAGCAGCAGAAAAAAACCAGCCTTTTCATCACATGTGACTTGCCTGCATCTTTGTTTTCTACTACTTTGCAAAATAAGTGAAATATGCACACCTGAGTATTCAGCTATTACTATTGGTAAGCCTCTACTTGAACAAGTTATAGAGTTGCAGGGTTACAAATTAACACCATCATACAGGGAAAGTGGTTTCTGTGGTGTGGGGGTTTTGTTTGTTTGTTTGGGAGGGGTTTGGTGGGTTGTTTTTGTTTGTTTGTTTTTGTGTGGGTTTTTTGGGGTGTTGTTGTTTGGTTTTTTATTCCAAGTTTCTTCAAGTGTAGCAAAGAATAAAACTATGTTTGTTTTTTCCTGGATGGCAGGGGTGACCTTCAACCAAATATTTAAGGAACTCTGCAGAGCCTGATGTGCTCCACACTGCATGATGTGATGTAGATGTAGGCTACCTCTACAGGAGGTCATAGAGAAAGCAAGATAAAGCAGCACTCTGAAAGGATCATCAGCAGGGCACATCTCAAAATATTATCAAAGGAAGAAAACTGTTTTCTTAAAGGGCAGCAGTCTCCATTGCAGAGGTAATACATTTGCATTGCGACACTTTTAGAAGCTATGTGATTTTCAGTGTGGTGTCATGGCATTCAGACAAAATTCCACATACAAAAAAGAGGTTTTATAATCTACTGTACATTTTTAAAACCTGCCTGAATGTGTGTCTGCCACTACAAAGAACTTAAGTAGTTCAAAGTGAAAATCTTCTGGAGCTTTCTCACTTAAACAAAAATCTATTTCTTTCCCCTTTAAAGGAAGGGACACAGATAGGTATTCGAAGTATGTGTTACAACTAACTATAGATGTTATACAGAGCAGATGTTGTAACAGCACATCTACTTCTTTTCAGTCTCTTGTTTTTTCTTCAGAATGTATTTCTGAAAGGACAATGGAGGCTCTTACCCATAAATGTCAACAGCAATATTTTTAAAGAAAGAATTCATAACATTTACTTAAAAGTAAATTTTGATAGTCACAAACACACTGTCATATAATATTTCAGTGTGTTTTTATATACTGTTTGATGTTCTATGATTATAATGCCTGAATATATAATTTCAAGACTGAAGGCAAAGGAATGTCAGAAGAAATACATTATGAGAATAAAAATTGCATAAAACTAGCCTTCTAAGTAAGTAACAGTCAGGCATGGCACTGGCAAATGTCAAAACAAATAACAATTATCATGTGCAAATTCATATCTGAATGATACTATGGAGTAACTGTTCCATGAACCCTGTACCTTATCTGAATATTATATAATCTCTCCCTCAGATTTTGGCCAATTTGTTTTCACTACTCTGGTCCTTTAATGAGTAACATGATAAAATGAATGTAAACCTCTAAATTTAAATGATGTGCATACTAGGTGTCTTGTTTAAAGAAGCAAACTAATAGTCTCTCCTGCAAAAGGAAATCCCACCTCCCACATAATAAAAATCATAGCCATGACTGGTTTTACCAAAAATGTCAATTTTTAATTGGCATTAGTCCAGTTATTAACAAACACTTTGCAACTTCAAAATTCAACTACTAGTATATGATATGAACTTTTAACTGTCCTGGTTTATCTGAACATGATTTGATTGCCTTAGCGTCCTCTTCTGCTAATGTGCTGTGGCATTAGAAATGTAGCAATCACAGTAGCATTGGGATGACACTAGTGGACAGAACAATCCATCACTGCTGAATGTTGTCTCTGACAGCGGCCAGTCACAGGTGCATAGGGAAAGCATTCTGACCACATAGGTAGAGTAGATGCATGATCCTTCAATATTTCCTCCAAAAGTCATGAATTTATATTTTATTAAATTATGCTCTCCCACATCATAAGCACTAGCTTTTGATCGGTGTTCTTTTATTAGTTATTTAATTGTTTCTTAACCTACTTTGGCTACTCCTAATTGCCATGACAAAGTTATGTAATTTACAACTGTTATTTTCTCTTACTTATTTTAAATATGTTGCTTGATAGTTTAAGGACATCACCTAGTTTGGATGTTTTAGTAGGAAAAAGTGAATAGAATTTTTTTCCATTTAATTTCAAGTCTTCATAAGCCCATAGCAGTCTATCAGATTCTCTCCAAGCTATCCCTTTTTCGAGGTGGATAATATATAGCTGGCTAAGTATTTTTATATAGAAGCTACTCAATGGTTTGCCTCATTACCCTTTGTTTGATGTCTCAGTTTGTTTTTTTAATTTCTAATATAAGCCTGTGTTCTAATTCTAAACAGAATTTGTCGATTTTCTTTGAGCATTGTTGCACAATAACCTAGATTACTCTAGGAAATTCCACCAGTGTTCTTCCTTTCCTCTGGCAGTAAAGCTGATTGAACGTATTAGTAATATACTTAACAAGTTGGCAAGTTCATGCTGAAATATTGAGCAAATATCACACGATCTGTGTGATTTACTACTATTCAATTTATTGATCTCTAATTGAAAATTATTTATTAGCATGTCTGACTGAAATAATTCCTCAGACTTATCGCCTGTGAAGAATGGTCTGTGGTACAAAAAAGCCCTCCTCAGCTTCTCTGCTATGAACATCATGGCACTGAAATGCTCAAATTTTCTGTGATGGTTTTTTCGTCCTATAGCACTCCTTTTTGTACCTACAGGATCTATTTACCCTGAAATCACAAATCCTTCGCACAGGATTGTAAAGCTGTACAACTATTGGGCAGATTCCATGGTTATTATAAGTCTCTAAAATTATTCATAGCCTTGGAGTACTTACTAAGACATTCCTCAAATCTTTTATTTGTCCTGCACTGTTAATGGTTTCATATTTATGTTATGAAAGGTAATGATTCTCCTGGCCTGATTTATTCATAAATTCCCCATCCTTGATTTATTTTTGCTGCAAGATCCTCCTTTTTCATTTAATTATGATACATCCTATAAATAAAATGGCCTTTTTTTTCAGTGATGGAACCTGTTAGATGGGCTTTTGCTGTAATGTTATTTTTATTCTGATTGGCTAGTGTGGTGTCTTTGTCTGTTTTCCGTGATGTATTTTACCCTGTCAGCTGCTCTTTTTCATTTCCTTTTTTAACAAGCTTCACATTTTTATTTTCCACTGCTAATTGAAGGCAAGCAATATTATTATGACTAGTTAAAACTGTCTCTCTTATCTCTATAAGGATATAGGTTGCTGTCACAAAGCCACTATTTGATAAGAGTATTCTGAACCTGCCCTTGACCCAGAACTAAATCAGGTTGATTTTTCTCTCTTTTTGCAAGTTCTGCTATGAGTTGCTTTGAGTAGCAGTCACATATGATATCAAAAACTTATATTTTGAATTATACACCATTTGACATTTATCCACTCTAGATTATGTTTTCATTTATAGTTTTATTGACCACTCTTGAAACAAGCTATACATTCATGAGTTTAATTGAGCCTTTCCTCTGACCTAAAAGCAGATCAATCAAACTTCTGATTTACTTATATACAGTGAACTGTACTTACTTTGAAAAGGCATGGATGCCTTAGAATTTTGAAGACTTTTAGCTTTTTGTATATTTTAACATAGCTGGAGTTTTCCTTCACTTTAGACCATTACTTTCTCACAGTCTGTGTGTCACACTCCTAAAGCTTCGGTTTAGCCATCTTTTAACCGTCTTTTCAAGGCAATAGATTTTTAGCAAGGACATTCCATTAGGATGTGCACCTGGACTGGAATAACAAGAGATATGGTAGACAAAAGATGACAGAAAGCTCAAGGCCCTTGGAGGGGCTCCTGTGGGGCAGTTCTGAGTGTGGTACCATGGCGAAAGAGATCTTAGGATTGGATGTCCCCATTAGATATGATAATTAGTAAAAGGTATAAAAGTGTAAGAATTCTGCATATGAGCAAGTGTCTTTGTACTCTATGAGCCAGAGGGCCTTCATTGAAAGAGCTGCTCTCTATCTTATCTATACTAACATTGTCTGGAGAGTCTTTTTCTTCTGATTTCAGAAGAAATTACTCAGATATTACTCAGAAATTACATGATTCAGAAGAATTACTTTAAGAGTCTTAATTTCAAAATGGCCATGGGAAATTTAGTCCACAGGTAAGAAATGAAAGAAAAAACAGAGAAGAAGAAAAGTCTTCCTTAAGCTGAAGAATCTTATATCAAGTCAACTCTTTCAGGTCCTTGATGTGATTATTGGGGTGTCCTGTGCAGGGCCAAGAGTGGAACTCGATGATCCTGATGGGTCCCTTCCAACTCAGCATCTTCTATGATTCTAAGAGAAGTTTACAGATTACAGATTTCACAAAAGAGTGAAATTAGAGGCAGCCCGCAGAGGAACTGTAGAGTTCTGTAGGAGTGAATTGGAGTGAAATAAAGTTGCCTACAGAGAATAATGGAGAATATTGTAAAACCGATTGGTTTCTAGGGGACCCAAAAGCTCCCCTTTCCCTCCCAGATTGCAGGACAGAAAAGTGCTTTTATGAGAAGAAATACAAGCTAGAAAATGTGCTTTCATTTAGACTTCTGTCATATGATTCAAGTATATTTTGTAATGCCATGTGACCAGGTTTCAAGATAAAAGGAAGAAACATTTTCCCACATTACCAAGGTATGTCTCTGTTGTGCTGAATCTGTGCATTTGCTACACATTAGATTTGTACAAAACTCTAGTATTCCTTCTCTGAAACAGGAAACATGGCACTTCATACAAATGACATTGTAAATGAAATGCTAAAGTGAAGTACTAACTATGAATTGCCTATCCATGTAATCTGTAAATTACTTTCACTAATCCATAAAAGGAAACAGACTGTGTCATGTTACAGGTATCTCAATGAGTCCAGCTCTGCAGTTGCATTTATTCACTCTGGCAAATTTTCCTAATGCCTCAGGTGAAGAAAGGTCTTCGGCATTTTATCTTTGTAGTCCAGATCTCCAAGACTGCAAGAAAAAGACATCCCCGTAGCTGTTCAGATAAAATAGTCTCCCTTTTTGGCCTACAAGTCTAGAATGAATAGTTGAGTTCTGGGAAATAGCATGGCACTGTTGAGCAGAGAAGAAACGGAAATTGAATCATGGCATTCTGATTTACTACACAGCATAAACACATGCTTTATATGAAAAGAAAAAACAAACAAAAACCTTTACAGGAGAACTCTGTACAGAGGAGTGATTACTTTTAGGCCTTTCTTTCAATTTGATGTGCTTCTACCTCAGAATGCTCTTGATGACATGCTCAAGGCAATGTTACTATGTAATGTATGCATGCCATAATCCCGTCCCTCCAAAGAATGAATCCAGGATGGGTCCACTTAGAAAAGTGGTCTCTTGTAAAACTGGTGTCAGATCTTACAGCTGCTGTATATACTAGTCAGCCGTAGTCATTGAGGGCTACTCAAGTGTTTACAGCGAATTACAAAGAATTTACAGGATCATTGTGAAAGAGCAAAAAACAAGTTTTGTCTGCAGAAATGCTGACAATGTCATAATATAGAAAGACAAGTATGGGTGTTTTATGATCCATATCAAAGGAAGATTTCGGCACTGCTGATATTTTAGTTCAGCTGCATAACAAGAAACGGTCAAAAGAATAAAACTACATGGCTGAGATTCAAATATGCTCGTAAAGCAGTGTTTGGATGCTCAGTGAGCTTTGTAGCCTCAATAATTCTCACTCGTGTCATATCAGAAGCCTTAGGGACTCTTGTCCTATGACAGCATCTTGTTAGCAAGCAGCAGACCCCAGCAGAAACAAAGGCTTAGGGCAGCTCTGCCTAACTGCCCATGAACTCCAGTTTCATTATATTTCTCCCTAACAAGGGACTTGGTTACTAATTTGATTTGTAGAAGAGAAAACCCTGGCAAATTAAAAGCAGCAAACATTCCCAAGTGATTTGCTGCAAAGCAGAATAAATAAGCAACTGCTTTAAATGAATCATATTCCATTAATTTCATGTAACAGAAAAAGTAGAGGGTTTTTTCCTTGTTTATGGGTGAAATTTTCTAGTCTGAAAAAAATCCATTATTGGAAGTATTTATATTAAACATGGTTTATAGAAAATACTTGATTACAGAAGTTCTTGATTCGAAAGTTGCCATTTAAACAGTGCTATCAATGTCAGGGGACCAACAAGTAATCATTGCCTTATTCAAAAATTGTTTCAGAGTTCAGGCGAGAAATGTATTTGGAAAACAATAGGGAGGTTTTAATGCTTAACATTCTTACCACACAATTATAAGGAATGAGAAATATTTCTCACATGGATGTCTCATAGTCTAGAGAAATAATTGCTTTAACACCTAGGTTCAAGATTGAACCACCTGGGCATAATCAAATATATTTTGCCATTGTTTTCCCAGTACAAATTTTACAAGATCTTGTAACAGGAGTTAACTGCAGTAGGAAAAATTAAACAGATGAAAACTGGAAAGATGGGTCTATTCTAGGTTTTGAGATACAGAAGGATTTGGGAATCCAAATGCCCTGACCTATTTTGCAGGGTCAGAGATATGGTAAAGATTCTCAAAAATTCTTGAAATAATAACATTCCCTACAAATATAAAAATATAGAAAAAAGAGGACTTCCAGCTATAATGTTAGATTGAATGAAACATTTTTCTTAGCATCAGCATTTGTGCTCTTATTTGTCATTCATTCTCCACCATCTTATTGTTTTTCTCTGTGATTTCTGTCACTCTTCTGTAAGCAAAATAAAACAGATGTGTCAATTTTCACATAGAAATCTCTGCTTTTGGCGATCAGCATCATTCAATATTTTATTCCCCTTTTTTTTTCAAATATTTTCTTCCTGTTAAAGCTAAGATAAATCTTTAGTTGTGAAACTTATTCTCCTCCTGGTTTTAAAAACAGTTTACTAATCCTTACTCACCTTAGCAGTGCTACTGCAGTGTAATACTTAATTTACATTAATAATCTCAATTACTTCATTTGTTTCCTGTTGTGGGTCTGAAAGCCAAATATGCATCTTTAATCACATGCTTGATGAGCCCATTTGGCATTCTATCTCACAACAGGAACCAGATGAAGTAATTGGATTGGATTGGATTGTTTATGCAAGTTAAACATGTAGTTATTTTCTGGACAAATAGCCAATTGCACTTAACTGTTTCTCACAGACAGTAGAAATAACTAAAGTAAATTGTGATTGTTATATAATTTCCAACAATCATGGCAACTAAAGACAAGTTCCCTCCTTGGAGGGATTGATTTTTATTCTGAAATATAAAAGATGCAAACTATAGAGTAGGTACAGCCTACAGAGATACATGCTATGAGTAACACTTAAAAGTATAACTTGCTGATAATTGTGTGAAAGACTTGAGAAATATGGGGATATTTTCTTGCCATAGAGGATGTTTAACTGCTGTAAACCCTTGTGTTATTTCTGTGTTCTTAGTTATTGAAATCTATTTACTAGCTAGAAATAAACAGTGGGTTTTCTGTGGAAAGAGGTCAACACTGAAGTCCCACCACAATATCTGTTTGAACCTGTCATGATTCATTCATTTGTTCTTAAATACCCTGGAAAGGGAGTTGACTAAGAGAGAGCAAATGATTAAGCCAAAATTACAGGAGCTTAGTAAAGACAAGGACCAACTGTGAATAATTATAGAGGGACAATGAAACCACTGAGTGACAGGGTGACAAAATGGCTCATGAAAATAATAGTATGTAATATTAAATAATAGAAGGAAAATATTTAAACTTGATATGTGCAGTGATGAGTTTTGTGCTGACTATTATTATTCAGGGATGAGATTATGAGACTGCAGCAGATAAAGCTATCCACATTACAAAAAATGCTTTCTAAGAAATCAGAATTTCAATGTACATCATTCAAAAAATCCCAAACACAGCCAAAAAGAGGAGCAAACAGAAAAGTTCATTCTTCAACTCTATAAAACTATGAGTCCTTTTTTTATAAAACTCTGCACAGTGCTCTGGGTTGTCTCCTCAAAACGTATAGAGTGGATCTCCACGTTGCCACAGAACAATGAATGACAAGGATACAACAGGCCTGGGCATTTGGTCTTGCACACTGTGTATGCTTTCACAGTCTAGCAAACTTCTATGAGTAAGTGAATGCCTGAGAAGAAGAATACTCCATTAATCCCAAATGTCCAGTCCATTTGCAGTTCTATGGGGGATGGATAGGCCCCTGTGTAAGACAGAACACCTCTTTGTGTGTGGTGTCTGACAATCAATGTGACTGTGCATCCTCTAGTGTTTATCTGTCATTTTCAGTTGGTTCTCCTCCAACTCTTTAAGGTTCATTCAGTTTATTGGTGATTATTTTCTCATGTCTCTACAACAGGTGATCACAATTTGTTAAAGGAAAATGCTCCTTATGATTGATATAGGTATAACATTGCTTAGTCAGTGATACATCTCAACCGCTCAGCCATTTTTTCCCAGTTATGTTTTCTATGCCATTAAGTACTGCCCTAGGTGACAGTGGAACTAGTCTGACACTTCCTCAGCAGCAGTTAACAATGGACTAAAAAAGCTTTTATAAGAGCTTTAACTAGTTTTAACTAGTTGCAGTAACATTCAGATTTTTCATGTAAATTGGAGCTCTCTTTTTTACTGTCTTCTGAAAGCTGTGTACACATAGTTACCTAGAATAATTTTTCATTCTTGATGTAGAAATAATTTTGAGGTCTGGAAAGGTCAAACAACTCATGGTGTGTACTTTTTTTTACAGATTAATTGGCACGAGAAAAATCATTATAAAGCTTGGAATTCACAACAGGAAAATTGTCGGTCTGTGAAGCACATGGTCATGGGAAGCAGCCAGGTAAGAGATGAAGAAGAATGTTTCCTGTTCTCAGCCATTTGTGTCTTTTCTAAGCAAGAAAGATGAATAGAAGGTAGTTCTCAGCATTTAAAAATTTTGTACAGTATAGACTACTATAGCAGTAAAGACCAGAGTGAAAACCCTTAGGGAAGGTTAGGTAAACAAAGGGACTAAATTAGTTCTTAAGAGCTAGATATCTCTTAAGAACTGACAGTGTAGGCTCCCTTTACCACCTTTTACTGTGAAATGCACTGGTTCAATATACCATACTTTAGTTTTAAATATCCGGATTTCAATAATTTCCTTTGTTAGGGTGAATATGATGGGTAACCCACATTTTTATTTGCAAGCTCATATGCATTAAGTGAATCATAAAGTCTGGAGGGAGATTGACATGGACTGGCTAATGCCTTTGACTGAGTCCTAGTACATGTTAGGTGGTGAGTATTACTTTAGGGCCAAACAGCTGTGAAGCAGCAGGATTTTTCAGACATTTCAGACACCTATTTCTATTTACAATAGTTATTTCAACACAAGAGCAGAAGAGTGAGAATTGATGTTATCTATTTTTTTATATATTCTTCTTGATAATCATTACCCACCAGAGGGAGCTGCTCTAGAAATATTTGAAAAATAGCTTAATTGTGAATTTTGGCTTCAAGATATAATTCTTCCTCGCTTTCAGCCTAAAGGAATGGGGATGTTTTAGAACTGAAGTAAAAGATCAATCTTAATACATGCAATATGCCTTTTCATAACCATGTGTCACACTTTTATCCTTTTTGTAAACAACTTTCAATCCTAGGGTTCATGAGAAAAGCTAATGTGCAGGGCTCTGTGCCAGTCTAAGGACACAGTTATTAAGATGTGATATTAATGGAAATGACCCCTGTCAGTAAGATAGACTAAGCTTGCTTCTGAAGCCTAACTGGTCTTTACCAGTTTTATATTTTAAATGCTCCCTTAGGCCCATCAGTGCACTGGCACATAAAGTTACAGAATTAAAGGAATATAAATTCCACCAGTAAAAGTATTCCTATGAGTAAAGGAAGTGAAAAAGTTCAAATTTGATCAAAATTTTTGAGCCAGTGACTTCTAAATACTAAAGATTTTCTTTTCTAAATGTTAGATTGGACTCTGCAAGAATCTTTCGTTATTGGACCAATTTGATCTCTTATTTTGCTGGTGTGGTATCTCCCTTTTGCTTTTCTCTGCTTCTCAATGTTCTGGAAGGATCCATCTAGTTTATGGGTAAATTCTATTATATTTAGTTATAATTAAAGCATACTCTTAGGAATGATCCTATCAATCCTGACATGTACATACATTATCATCTATTATCATACATTACATCTATTATCATATATTACTGGCTGTTGCAAGAGAGGAGCCCGGAAAAGGAGATACAAGGACCCCATGAAACAATATCTCAACCTTGACCATATTGACCATCACCATTGGTCTACTCTGGCCTCCAATTGGGAGGCCTGGAGACACATTATCTATAACTCTGCTGCTTCTTTTGAGAACACACACAGGGTCACTCTCAAGGAGAAAAGACAACACAGAAAGAACCGTGTCTTGTCGGTACCACCTGGGGAGTCTCTGCTGTGCCTTTTGCAACCGGACTTGTCAGTCTCACATTGGCCTTTTCAGCCATCAGCGAACCTGTAGCAAGCGTGGGTAGAGCCCTTCGAAATCTTCATTTGCGAAGCCAAGCCATGGATCATCATAAATTAAATTGCTCACATCTACACCAAATATTTCCAAAAGCAACACTTTTAACAGCAAATTACAAAGCAATTTAAGTCAGGTCTGCAGTTTTTAAATTACAACTACGTATCTTGGTCATCCTTTGGGTTATTATTCCAGGTAAATGAGTAGGTCTGTTTAAAAATTTAGTTGCTGGGAACATTTGAATTTGCTCATTTTTCCACTAAGAGCAAATACAATCATGTTTAAGGTAATCTTAGAGAAGCTTTCACTTCATACTTGAGGTAGACTGTATTTATGTATACAGCAAACAGGAATGGCCTTTAGAAAATATGACTGCCTATATAAATTTAAAGTTCCATATATGTAAAATGAAAGTAGAGAAACTGGGTGTATTGTACAGCACCTATTTTACCTGTCTCACTCACGAAGAAATATAATAACCTATCTCCAGAGTACTCTCTAGAGTACTTTGAGAAAGGACAAACTCCAAAATACCTACAGAGAAATACTTAACAGGCAGGGACTAAATTTATTTGCTGGAATGCTAAAGCAGTAGTACCTTATTTCCCAAGGTTATATAAAATAGTAATATATTCTAAATGTTTAGATGCTTTGTTATGTACAGAAAATCAATATTTTTTGCAAATAGCTGCTGATACTCATCAATTGTTCACTCACAATCTGCTTCAAAGCTGCTGGATACGTTTTTAACAAAGAACTTTTGTATCAAACAGTAGGCAGAATAAATGCAATTTATTGAGATTAAATTTAAGGTATATTTCTGAGTCAACTTGCCAGTTGCATCTTTTGAAAAGCTACAGGTAGCTGCAGTGAGAGGCATTTAGAACTTCCAATAAGCTTAAATCTAAATGATCAGTAGCATGCCTGGGGCTGTGTTGAAAAACTAGGGCAGATTCACTGCCTTAGAAGCCAATAAAGCCAAGTTTACTACATGCTACAGCTACTGTCAAGGGAGTGCATCCATTCAGCACCTGCTATATTGCAAGCTCCATTGAGCTTCTTCTGGGCCTGAAGGGGAGTTTAAATTTGAGTGAAGTCCAAAGAAAAATCAAACAAATGTTTTGTGCCTTGAAGCCCTAGATAGAAAGGAATTTTATATATTGCACAAAGTAGTAACTAACATACATTTGTATATGCTTTACATAATTTTATAGGTTAGTCTTCTGTTTTACTGACAAAGTCAGTAGACTGACACCACAGCTTTTTACACAGCTCTAGCAGCATAAAATGGCACTTCAGATGCACTTTGATGCCATGTGATCTTTCCTGGGAGTACCCTTAGTGGACACAGTTCCTAAGAGTCTCAATCATCTCTGGATATTAGTCTTAACACATAAATTTATAATGGTAAATTTATAATAAGAAAGAGTTATTATTACATTCACTGTTGTTATAATTTCCATTTTAATTTCTTTTCTGCCTCAATTCATCATGTATAAATTCTTGGTACAGCTCCCAGATTGGGAAAGAGCATCAAAGCACGTGCTTTGAAGTTCAAAACATATTAATGGAGGTGACCCATTGGATTCCCCCATCATCATGGCCTTCTTAAATTGGGACTCGTTGTCCTAACTTCACACAAGATTATCAGCAAAGTATATAATTTCTGCCTTAGGCTTTCTTACCAAGAATTGTCATATAATTTCAACATTATCAGCTTATGACATGGTATTCCAGAGAGAAATGTCATGTTTTAGATGCAAGCTGTGATTTTTTTTTAATATTTATTGGTGTCCTGCCTTTTTCTGTATTCAAGAGCATAGATAAGACTGGATGAAAATAATCCTTTTTTTTTTTTTTTCATTCCAACTGATCAAACTAGAAAGGTTACTGAGGCACTTAGTCCAGAAGGTATTTAATGAAAAGAAAATTTCCTTTTTCTATTAATTTATTTTTCAAAGAGGTAACTTCTTCTGAAGTGTTATTAGATGTGAAGAAAGAAAAAGAACTAAAAATTTCTGGAAAGCAGTTTCCAAGTTACTATGGAGAAAGGGTTTTAAAAGCCTCCTGCAAATTTGGATTTTCTCACCAAAGGATCTGTCTGCTATTTCAGATTTAAGAAAACTAAGCGATATCTTGAACACTGAAATATTAAAAGAAGTAAAGTTATTTTATTTTCTCAGCACAGACTAAAGCTAAAGATGCTTCATAGAAGTACAAAGGGGGAAAGGAATATTCCGAGACTGAGGCAATTTAGTCAATATATTCTCTAAGGGAAATTACAAAGTGATTAACAACATGAAGCAGACCCAGGGCATACAGCCAGAGATTTATCTCCTCTAATAAGTAAGACATGAGAAGAGGCTATTGCAACGATATTATTCAAAGTTTCACTGAATGCAGGTATTATTGGAACATTTAGCCTGACCTCTATAGTAACTAGTCCTTTTCTTTTGCCAAGATACTCTACACTGAATCCAAAAAATATTCCTGGATAAAGCATGTCTTCCAGAAAAAACAGCAGGTGGGTCCACCCATCCTATTAATAAAGCATGACAATGCTAAATCCCACTCATTGTTGAAATTGCATGAATTTTCTCATATGAGTTTCTGTCATTTTAGACTTTAAGTGCCTGTTTCTTAATCTTGTCTTTTTTAAAGTGTTGTGCAGTGTTTTCTCCCAGTGAAGATACTTAGGCACTACTTGAATTACCTCTACTACTGGTGGAGGCAGAGGGGTAAAAAAAACAGTTGCAAGTTCTCTCACTGTAAGGAATTAGTTTGCCATGTCCATCAGAAGATACATCTAATCACTCACCACCACATTTGACCTGGTAATGTTTAAATCTTCTTACTAATTTCCTTCTAGCCCATTCTACCATGCATTTTTCATAATGCCTTTAATTTCCTTATCAGATACCCACATCTTACATACATGTAAGTTTATACTGATTTATTTTCTATTTATTTCCTTCTTGCTGTTTTCATATACTGTTAAGTACTGTCTTCACATTGTGCTGAACCAGGACATGCTTTTGGCTGTCATTCTCACTTGGATAACAGAATTGTTACTGCACAATTCTTGCTTTCTAGGAGCCATCTTTTTTTACAAGAATTTCCAAATTTCTTCTGACATCTTTCTCTTTAAATATTGTTTTCTAACCTGTTTGACTTATGATGACTTTGGGGAAATCAGTCATTTGGAAATCTATGTACTAACACAATTCTTAGCATCTGGGACTATAATCTTTTTCCTTGTGCAGAAATAGGTGAGCAGCTGCATTATTGCTATTGGTCTGTAGGGTTCAAAACAGTATTCACCTCTGTTACTATTAATCTTTAGTCAACATAATGATGCCTAAATTAAAATAAAATTGCAGCTAAAAGAAATGTCTTTTGAGCTTGAAAGTTATCTTCATTGTTTAGCATGGCTATAATTCTCCTGTTTTGTATCCTACATGCTTTAATCAAACAGTATTGCCCAAAATCCAAGTTTTCTTTAGACGTGTTTGAAAAGCAATTAAGAACTATGTTATCCTGGTAACATTTTATTTAAATAAATGTTTTCAAATATTTGTATGATCTTTCTTGATTACTACCGTTTTTTAAAGATCTATATCTTCAGCAAATCATATGTGTTAAGGTTCTGCATTATCACCACTTGATTTAGCTACAGATTTTTCATGTAGAGAGTGACTCCCTGTTTCTTTTTTTCCCTTTGTTCCCCCAGATTTCAGGTAATTTCTTTGCTCTTTTCATGAGTCATAATAATTCTTTTCCTTAGCAAAACAACTGACATTTGTTATATAAGCACTTTTATATTCCTTGTCAGCTCAACTGAACCTGTTTTCAATATGCTGAGTAGGCATTTGCATGACAGTTGTCATCTCACCACCCTTTTCTCTCTGTTGCTAATGCAACAGACTCCTTGATGTCCAGCTAGTCTCTGAGATCATTAGTTCATTATCATAATGAGTGGGAATGCAGCCTGTCCTCATTGCCTAGCCTCTTCCCTTATGGGGATGTGGTACACTACTTTGCAAAAACAGATCTTCCACTTTACACCAGCTATGCAAATAGTAGTGTGTCTGTAGCAGTCACAAAACTGTGCTGCAATAAAAACTTCACTAATATCCTGAAATCTTCTTCTATTGAAGTAGGTCTCTGATGGCAAAGGATGTTATTAGAGGCATCATACAATTTTATAATTTCATGCAAATTTAGTGTTGCATGTTTACTTTTCCTCCAGTAATTAGCACAGTATCTTGTACTTACTAACAAGAGCCTTCCCTCTCACCTTAGCTGTAGTAATGCTTCCAGCTCTATCTTCCATCTGTGAAATACTATATAAGTAACTATATCTCTTAACTGAAGAGCTTACAAATTAGAAAGGTATATTTTAGTTCAAACAGTACTTCTCAGGATTGATCTTACTTCAGAGCTTACTTAACCTCTAACACTAAGACAAATGGAAATTCATTACTAACTCACAATGTATATTTCAATAGCTAGTGTTCCCTCACATTTAAATGAATTGTTTAAATGAATGGAGATGGATTAAGTATGATAGGTCAACAGCTATGTATGAAAATGTACTCTACTTCTGAATAGGAAGTACCCTTTCCAGAATGAGTACAGGATGTGCATGCCAGTTGCATATGCAACCTAAAATTTGATATTCTCCCTAATTGCTAGTATACTGAATGACTGTCATACATACAAATGAACACTTAACCCATTTTCATAGCTCATTTGCTTTCATAAGTATTCTTAAAGGGCACAGCCCTGAAAATTCTACCTCTGGAAACTTGCAGAAGTGACACCCTGTTACCACTCTTAAATGAGGAATAAATGTCATTCCTAGAGTGTTAATTACCACTGTCTAAGAAACCTGAGAGAATGCTGTTAATTCTTTACATCAGCCAGGCAAAACTTGGGCGCTGTCAAAGGAATCTTCTCCAGCTGTAACAAGGAACTGAAACCTGAGTTCCTCAACTCAGAGAGCTCTTGGCTTGGTTTAGAACAAGTAACCCACTGTAAGTAGGCATAAGTGAGTTCTTCTAATAACATAATTGTTAGAAATTTTCAAAGTGAAAGTTCACAAAGCCATACAATTTTACTGCCTCATGCAATAAGAAGCAGTCCTCTCTTTCCAATGTATAGATTTTAACTGGTTTAAGAATTATCATCCTATGCCTGCAACAAATAGGCTTGATTGTCTGTGACACTCAGTGGTTCATCCAGAGTAATAACTTGACAGCTGAACTTTGTTTCCACAAATTCACAAGCAAAGTAGTAAACTGGAAGTGTTTTTTCTTTCAGGTATCCCCAAATGCATTAGGAAACATCCATTCTCCTTCTAAGAGTAATCTATACTGACTGGACATGGGGAGCATTTTATCTTCAAGCTTCGTTCATGACTCAGTTTTGATGCCATTTTTTTGGTAACAAAAAACTGTACATAGCTAGTATAAAATAACATAGAATTGTTTTTATTTATGTATTTTCTCTTATATGTATCTGAGCACTAAAGTTTATAATACCTAAAAAATAATAATTTCAAAGAACAAAACAACTTTCAGTTTTGGAAATGAGATTAAGGCTTCACTAAAAACTGATGTATATAGCCCTTTGTATTTTCAAATATGCTTGTGAATAAGAAAATACTCTGCTTTGTGAAGCTAATTTTGGAATGATACTTTAGCAAACGAATGACTTACGCACTTCATCTCAATTAAGATGCTTTACACTGAATGGTACCTTTCATTGGCATATGAAAGTATTTCTCTAAAATCAAAGATGCTTATTGTCCCCAGGACAATTGATTATAGCCTGAAATCTTTGTGGAATTGCTTTGTTTGTATGATTTCCCTTCTGAAATGGAAATTTCCCCTTTGCTGTGGTGTATTTATGATATAATCTACACTCGGCAGCAATGAAACTTGATGACTGGTACTCTACAAACAGCTCGCTATTTCAGTTAATGAAATAGATTTCCCGGCACACTTCAGTTGCAGCTTAGTTTAAGAAATCACTGTTCTGTAGGGTATGCTGGAACAAAGTGATTCTGTAGAAAGCTGGATTCTCTCACACTTACATTATGTTTCTGATTCTCTCTCAGTGTAAAGCTCATGCTTTTGGCTCCACCATGGAGCTACCAATTGTAACTGCAACTGCACTGTTGACACTCATCATACTATTTGAATCTTAAATGCCCTACATATTTGTAATATAACTTCAGACAATCATAAGACATTTTAAAAGCACATGATGTTAAAGAGTAGAAAAATTGCTAAGCTATCAAAAGTTTGCAAGTTAATGTATTTTCAAGACTTTATTTAGAAATACAAACACAATAAAAAAATAATCTTTTAAATTCTCAGTGAACGAGTTGTTTCAGTACATTCCTATTCATCAAACAACTCTTTAACCTCATCATCACTTTCCTATGCTTATGAATTTTTGGTAGTCATAAAAATGTGTTTTCTTACTGAACCATTTCAGTATGTATATCAAAACTGTAGAATTTTGGTTTGCTTTGGCGAATCTTTTTGCAGTTTGACATACAACTAAATGGTTGCATATACCGATGTCACATATTACTTATCTCCTAGTATCCCCTCAAATAAGGACATAGCACAGTTCACATTGTTAGGTACACTGTATTTTAGACACAGGTAGCTGGAATGGCAGTTATTAGTCTTAGGACATGCTTTGTGTTTCTTGGAAAGATTCATCAGTCCTTCCATCTGATACAGATTGATGAGTGTGGACTAATCAAGAAGGATTACTAGCCAAGACAGCCCAGGGTCAACAGATTCTTCAGCTCCAAAATATTGGCAACTCATGCATGAGTCACTTTATGAAGTTCAATGTTTTAGAATTTTTAGTAATGTGACTATGCCATATTAATAAAATAAATGTGTCTAATTACACCTTACTTCAGCCACCCTCTTTCCAAAGTAGGCTGATAGGTAATTTTCTGAAACTTACTGTCAAGTAACATTTTACTGGACTTCAGTGGAGCTTTGGCCAGGCAAAATACCTGACATTCAAGCCATGAAAAAAGAATCAGTATTTGAGACCTTGTTAAGCCAGGAACTTTACAGGGTGTATTCCCACCAAAAGTAGAAATTTCATATGTTTGAATTTTTCAAGATATATACTGAGGAACTTTGACACTTTTCAACTTATCATTAAAGTCATTATACAGTGACACTGACAAAAACTACTACACAGCTTTCTTGCTTCAAGAATAAACAAGCAAACAGACAAAAAATCTTAAGACCTATTTTATCTTCTGATTTTGGACCTTTGTTCTGAATTACCTGGAGAAAAAAATAGTAGGCTTATGTGACTCATTACACAGTGGGTGACCCAATATGTAGAAACCTCTTTATTTCTTCCCTTAAAAGGCACTCTCACCCTATTCCAGCTTGGTTTCGACAGGGTTTCAGCTGGGTAGAAACAATATTTCTTTTCTGTGCTATGCCTGCTTCATCTTCTGTTCTTTTTGTTCAGTAGCTGATTTGTCAAAGTGACTAAGCCATCAGCACTTTGAATTGTAAGCATTTTCAAAAGGATCCAGTTTTTAAACGCTTATACTTAAAAGAAGTAAACAGTTGGGAAACCAGGTAAGACAATGCTCCTGGTTCTGGAGTAGAGGGGCAATACAGAATTTTGAGAGTTTCAGAGGTAGGAGTAGCATTAGTCAAACAGATCCAACAGATCAGCCAAGCCCCTCAGGCTAGAAGGGACCATTTGATCGATTAAGCAAGGTCTCTGCTGCTGCACATAGCCACAATGCATTTTCCTAATTGTAAAGTTAGATAGATCCCTTTTAAAAAATTGTTTTCCTCTAAGACTTGGTGACATTTTAGTCTACTAGCCAAAATTTCATTCCCAGTTTTCAGGATTTTTTTTTCCGGATATTTTATACATTATCTTGACCTAGACTATACTAAACTCAGTTTCACTTTTATTATTCTAGCCTTTAAGGTATTTTATCTTTTCCTACATAACATTCTAAACTTCTCCTTTATTTCTCATGACTCTCAAAACGTCCTTTGCATATACCTCTTTTTATGTCGAGACTAACATAATGTGTTATGTCTTTTTCCCAAAGACTGATGCTTGACCAGCCTCTACAAGAGCTGAATTTTACACAGTGAAGATAGATTTATTTTTAAAAAAAGAGGAATATATATCTAAATTATAATCTGAAATAGTGCATATCCCCTGAGGACATAAGTATATTTCTCAGTCAACTTGATTGAATACAGTCAGAAGTTCAAGAATTGAGCTGAAGGAAAAACAAAATACCAAGTCACTCATGCCAGTAACAAAAAGTGCTTCTAAATACAGGTCTATATGCAAATAACTTCCCTTTTCTTTCATAAAAAACATTTAATGTGGGATATGGGTGAACTTTTTTCCACTGTAAAGAACCTCAAGAGACAAAGGAAGTTTTCAGATCGAAATTTGAATTAGCTTGTGCTAGGAATAAAGTAAACCAACACCAGGCTGACCAATAACTGATGCAGTGCTGCACAATTAATCAAAAAGCTAGGTAAGTTTGGGTAAAGCACTTTCCTTTTTTGGAATTTTTTTTCCCATTGTCTTCTGCAGGAACAAAATCTATTACCAAAACAAACCTATTACCAAAGAGGTAGGTGCAGTTTTTTCTGAAAATTAGATAGTATAGATGTGCTTCTATAACTATATTTATGCAATTATGTTTGTTAAACCTACCATGAAAAGCTCTCATAGCAGTAGAAGCACATTTTCTACATGCTCCCTGTGATCATGTCTTCCAAAAGATGCCTCTCTGCTATGATTCTTGAATACTTTCCAATAACATGATCAAACAACTGTGCTTAAGTAGTTTTTAAAGTGCAGATGCATAAACATAGTCAACAACTGTGTATTAAAAGTTGTTGGAACCCAGATACATAAGAATCTTTCTTGTAAAAGCATGGGATGTTGATTACAAAACAGACTTGTGTGAAAACAGGTCCTAGGTCAGATTATATGGCAACAGCTATAAGGAGGTTTGTTGTCACACACAATGGCAGTTTCATCTTCCCTCAAAACTAGATATAAGAAGTGCTCAGAAAACTCTAAACACTGAGGGTTTTTTCCCCCCTTTTTCATCAATAAAATTTGAGCCTCTCTGCAAGATATAAGGGTATGTGTCATTGTTATTCATGGAAACTGTCAGGCTTTTTAACTCTGCTGAGAAACAAGAAGAGTGAATGACAGATGGGACCCGCTCTCTTGGCAAGGAAGTTCTCTGCTAGCGGAATGCCATAATATGAGACCTGAAAGAAAGAAGAGATGACAGTGTAACTTGTTCTTATACATAAACATCATCTGAAAAGAGGTATTTCATTGTGAAGTAGCCTGATTTGTCATATTAACTTCTATGTATATAGGCTGATATCGTCTTCAGTCTCACCTTTAGATGCCAAATGGTCTTAAAAAACTTGAAACATATATATTAAATGTAATACCAGTGATGCAAGCTGCTTTGGTGGCTTCCCAAAGGCTGGAAAGCATTTAACTCAAGTGTGAATCTCAATTTTCATTTCTCAAGTGGAGAAAATGAGCTTGAAGATTTCATAAGAAATGTCAAAATTCCTACCTATTGCTGAGGTGTTCAAACTGTAGTGACTCTTTATCTTGCAAAGTGCTTCGTGTGATATGTTTTCATATGCTTATTATATGCTCTTCAAGTCAGAAACATGAATCAGAGTAATTAGCTCCAATATTATACATTTACATTCATGATGTGCCAATGTTCTCCATGCAAGGTCATTTAAAGCATGGGAAGGATGTAAGTGAAAAACTCTTCAACTAAGTATGTGTGTGTGGGAACAAGAGGAGGGGGACGATGGCTGAAAGGAAAAACTGGAAAAGAAAATTATTTTTGGGCTAAGCAAAAGCCCTCATATACATTGAAATGGAGTACTTTCTTTGAACTTTGTTTAGAAAGGTCTTAAGGTTCTTTCTGTTTCAAATTTCAAAAACTTCTTTACAGTGTTCATGTTTTACCTTTTTTTGTAGTTTGGTGAGATTTCTTTTTTTCTGTTTTGTTTAGTTTTTAACCAATCCATTTGCTTCTGCATCAACTCAAATTCAGATTTTTTTTTTTGCTGTTGAGTAGAATCTCCAGTTATAGCAGAAAGCTTCTTCCTATTTTTTTCTCTCTCCTCTAGTATATATAAAATTGCAGATGCATGTACCTGGAAAGTTTTAGAGATTTGGGGATTTACTACCTGACAGACTTCATTAATCACTTTGCAAAGAGCTCTTAATATTAGCTATTCTTTAATTTATCTTTAACTTCAGAATAAATTATTTTTAAAAATCCATTTGGCTCTATTCTTAGCTATGTTTTATCCTTGACCATGATAGTCTTGATATCATATTGACTAAAATTAGCTTCCCAAGGTGTGGAGGGCCTTAGGCATTCTAGTTATAAAAAGCATTTCCTCTAAATAATGAGGTGGGGAAATTTCCAAATTACATTTGTTAAGATTGGACAGTACCGTGGAACAATGTTTCTCTTTCAGAATGTTAGTTTTTTTAAAAAATAAGTTTTCCAAGCCACACGAACAAGTGCTGGTTTATTGCCTGTAGCCTGAGTCACCTCTCATTTACTCCTGATTGCTCTAGCTAAAATGAAGCTGTTCTTGTTCTCACTTTTACAAAAAAACCTTCAAGCCAGATACATGTGTTCAAGAGCTCTAACTCTGAAGTGAAAGGACAGGACAGAGTACTTATTGATTCACATTACAGCAGCAGAGGATGTAATTGGCTTTCCCAATGTACATTTCAGTGTTGTCTAAGCACTATCAGCTCTCAAGTTAAGGTACTGTAGTTCCAGCACCTGGTGCTGCTTCTCATTATTTGAAGTTAAAATCACATTTAGAAACATACAGTAAGCTGGGTGTTCCAGACAATGAATTTGTAAGTATTTTAACACCAGAAATTGGGCACTCTTTCAAATATTCATAAAAGGGATAAGCATGTGCTCATGGAGACATCCACACATTTGTTAAGTTTTCCTCTTCTCTCAGTTTCTTGATAGTTATTATCTAGTCTTTTATTTAGAGCATGAGGAGAACACTCCCCCTCCCCACTGCCCCCAAAAAATTAAAAAGCCCCTTGGATTCTTAAATATTATGACTAATTAGACACATGTAACAGTTTTTACACCTGATAGCCATTAATACATTATTTTCTCACCTTTGCACTATTATGAAACTCATTGAAATGAAGATTTGGTGATAAAAATTTTATATAAGCTTATGAAGGAGCTCTTTCTTTCATCTTTATTTCCTTCATAATATTTGGTGATGTCTGTATTTCTATGTTTGATCCTTTAATATATTCAGAGTCCTACTACAGTGGAATATCCTATGAGCCTGAATGAAGTCTGAGACTGAAAAGACAGCTTGTGATGTCTGAATTGCAATAGCTGAAAAAATCTTCTGTTTCATACGATGGCTATTTTGAAATATAAAAACCAACTTCCGTGGGAAATGCTAGATATCTGGTTAGTAATGCTGTAGATCAGTAGCTGACAGTAGCTTTTGGTTATAAAGATACTGGTAACCATTTTCTCTGAGTGGCATTCTAGTCCTTTATGTCCCACATTGGCTTATCTCTGCTCTTCAACATTTGCATGTAAACTGCCAAAAACGTTCATAAATAAAATAAATAAAAAAGCAGAAAAAAATTAATAACATCCCTTACAAAAATATACTTTCTAATGTAAAGTATTTATCTTGAGCCTTGTTTCTTTCAGCTTTTATTTCCTTACTTGAGTATGGTGGAAACAATATTTCAAATCACATTCCCACAGTTCATCAGAAGTCACTGGATTTGGTGATTATAATTTTAAATAAAAATAAATTTCCTCCTTTATGATGGAGCACTATGCAGTCATTAGAACACAGGTTATGTAACTGCTGGGTTGCACCCAGAATAACAGACCGTCATCTTGCCTTCTATGGCATCTATTATGCCTTTTTACAGTACATGACAGAATTCAATGCACTAATGTTGTAGAAATGTGGAGCTCATTATTTTCTTCATGTTTTTATATACATGTATACTAGAAATTTGCACTGGAGCTGTCAGCATTATGATCTTACATTTAAATTCTCTTTGACAGTTTCTTCATCTACAAATGAAGAAAGGATTTATATAGCATTCATTGTCCTTGGTAAAATTCACAGAAATTGTCAAAGATCAGTGAGTTAGGGAAATACTCCATGTATTTTGAACTCTAAGTAGCAAACCAACATTTTAGTGTGCTCACTCTTCAAGCAGATATCTTGAGGTCTGACATAACAGGGAGAGAAAAAGATGCAGGCCATTACAGTTGCGGGATGCCGGTCGCATGAAAGAGTCGACACCCACAACTCTTGTATGAATAAGCAGCAAGTAGCTTTATTAAAGGGAGGCTGAACTGTAGAAACTCAGGGGTAGGGTAAAAAAAGCTCCGATACAAGATGGCTCCTGCCTTATATATCGTGGGGTATAGAAAATCCCAGAATATAGGAGGGACTAAAGTGGAGCATTCAAATAAAGGTACATATAAGGAAACATAACCATACATGGCAATGATCAGAATTCAACCAATAGGAATACAGAAAACATATATAAGGATTAAATCACACAGATATATAACACAATATTACATATACTAAATGGAACATAAGATTACAAATTCCAATCTAAAAAACTACCCCTAACATACAGTGTTTGAGGTGACATGAGGTCCCTGTGCAAGCCACTAAAGGGATTTTTTTCAGACCTCGAGGTTGTGTAATGTACCTTAGGGAATGGCAGGAAGGCATGACA
This sequence comes from Pachyramphus minor, assembly GCA_013397135.1. Classification (NCBI taxonomy): domain Eukaryota; kingdom Metazoa; phylum Chordata; class Aves; order Passeriformes; family Tyrannidae; genus Pachyramphus; species Pachyramphus minor. The sequence goes on from VYXB01000609.1 coordinate 314,099, forward strand.
AGTGTTTGCAGTGTGTGGTGCTCCGCAGACTCGGAGTGCATGAGGATGACAGAGATACCAAGAGTCTGGTGCCATCTCATCCATTCATCCTTTTATATTGTTAATGGAAATAAATGATTCCCAATGCTGGACCCAAGTGTACTACAGCCCAGGATCAGTCCAAAAAAACCCAGATGGGAAATGAGCAACTAAGCAATGTGAAGCTCCTTCTAGCCCATTCTCCTCCCCTATTTATCAGTGTAGACATCTCTGAAGTTTGTCGGTGATGCCTCAAGTGAAAAATCAGAACTGAAGGTGACATCTGCTATCTTTTGATATATTCTGCACATTTTACAAATTTGGTGAGATGAGACTTGCAACCTTGTTAAGAAAGCTTTGCAGAATGTACTGTTTTATTTCCAGTACTATGTTATTTTAGATCCAACCTGGATCAGATTGCATGTTGAAAGTGTGAAGGCCCTATGTATTATCAGACAAAGGAGTCTCTTGGATGTGAAAACAGTAATGTTGATGTGAGACCTTACTAGATACTTGGAAAATGTATAGCAAGGTTTCTGAAATGGAACAGTGAGAAGAATGAAAAGGAGGGTTGATCTTCATAAAAAGCAAAGTGCTTTTCCTAGCTATCACAGAGTTGAGTTTGTTCTGTTCTTGTAAAGCTAGAATATTGCTTCTGTTTGTTGAAAAAGATGATCTAAAAGAAGATAACTCTTTTCATCCAACTTTCTGCAAATACCATGTTCCTGCACCATATTTAGGTCCAAATTACTGTGGATTTTTATGAAAGGAAGAATGAGCAACTATTTTTCCTGACATCAATGTTTTATGATTACTGAGCTATTTAGAAATATTTGACATTTTACTGATTTTCTTTCTCAAAATAAACTTTCCTGATTACCCTTACATTTCAGTGATTTCTTTTGTGCAGTAGTGATTCTGCAGCTTATGAGGTAACTGGCAAAAAGTCTGATCCATCAGCATTTTTGTTTGCTTTCTTTAGCTTGTAGTGGAACAGCAACAATGAAGAAGCAATCATCCATCATCCAGCTAGTCAAACAGAATAAAGATCTGAAAGTTGAAATAGTTCATGGTGTTAGCGTTACTTATTTAAGTTCCATGTGACTTTTAATTGAGTTGTTCTTAAAAATTTAAACCAAACTTTATAATTCTGGAATAGGAATGATGCAATTTTCTAAATGATAAAGATTTGGGGTGGGGAGGTGGGGATGGAGCAAGGGACAAACAACATCCCTAATAGAATTTTCACATTATTTGGTTCTTTTCATTGCTATTTAACTTTTTATTTAAGGTAATGGACTTTTAAGTGTACTATGACTAGAATATTTACACTAGCTAAAAAGAAGAGGTCTTCTGATTCACACATGCTTCAATTTCAATAAATGTTTGTTATATACTTCTCAAGTAAATTTTCTAGCTCAATGCAATATTGCCAAACCTAGTAACTTAAAAAACACAGATCAGGATCCAAAAATCTTAATAAAGGGAACTTCTCTTGAGTTTATCTCTGGGAAATTAATTAATTTATTTCCTATATGCGTAGGAGGGCCCCCAGCTTTCCCTTTCGGTTGAAATTCTCAGATAACTTTGAGAAAAAGAGTTTGAGTCCAAGAAAAACCCAACAAATGAGACTTACAAAAAATAGTTCCACACTTAGCAGCAGTACAAATATGAGACAACAATTTTGAAACTTGATGACAAAACTGGAGACAGAGAAGGCCCAAATGACTTAGAAACAGAAAGTCAATGAAAAACCTTTTACATGTGTTGTTATTTATACTCAGACTTTGCAGAAAAATAAGCATTTCAGTTTTTGAGGTGAATGCATTAAAACTTTTCTCTGCAGAAAACATTGAAAATAAATGTTTTCTGTCGGAGTTTGGAGGATCTTGGATTTTGAGCTTTTGTGAAAGAGTACTTTCATATCACATTGAATTTCCATTTCTATTTCTAGTGTGCTACCAGTGTCATGCCTTTCCCTTGAGGTTTTGGTGGTCTTAAGGCAAGTGATACAGAGAGAGGATGTGAAGTACTCTGATGGACCCTTGGAGGTCTGAGGATGAAAACCAGACATGTCAGTCCCATATATACCAAAATCACCAATTTTTTGCAGCTGTTTCAGATCAGGGTTGTATCAGTAAAAGAACAGATCCCTTTCCCCTTCTTGCTGCCTTTGAGAGTGGTTTAAAAAGCTACATGTCTCTCCCACTAAGCACACTTAAAAAAACCATGGGAACAGATCTGGTCATTTGACATCCTGAGTTACCTGGAGGTAAATACTGTAATCAAACTCTGTTCTCATTACCTTTATTTACTCTTTTATATGGCAATATTACAGATGGTTAATCATCATTTTACTAGATTCATTCTCTGCTTAGAGCACATCAACCTCTGCTGTTTGTAATAGTGGACATGAAGGTGGGTACTTTGTCTTTCATGTGAGTGCAGAGTTTGGCTGCTGCAATAGATACATTGCATAGTGGTTTTCCTGCATGAAGAGTATCAATTAGCCATGACCTGGAGTCCCTTTTGAAAAATTCTGTACATAAAGCTGTGATCTCAAAAAAATTTACCTTGCAGTCTGCCTGAGTTCAGCTTCTAGGTTTGAAATACGTGACTGAACAGCTTCTCATAGTCATCTTGCTTGGTAGTTCTCATCTCTGCTTGGTAGTTTTGCACTCTTATTTTCTGTCCTAGGTCATAGTAGAAATCTTAGTGGAACTTTTGTCTTAGGAAGATATAAGAGTGGAAACGAAAATATGTCCCCAATACAGTAAATTGTGGTGCCAAGGTGTATACAGTTTCAGGACGCACCTCTTTCATTCTTTATAATTTATGGCTTGAGATTTCAAACATCAAATACTTGAAGGCTTCAGCATACTCCCACTGAAGAAACTGTATATTCTGCATCTCCACTGCAAGTTCTTCTAGGGCGAGCATAAGTTATTGCCATGTGTTATTGTGTATTTGCAGCTTTTAACTCACAAAACAGTGATACTTTCTTTTACCTGCCTTTAGACTAGCTTAGCATGTTAAAAATTCAGCAGTGCTTAATAGGCCTATGTGACTTATATGAAAGAAATTATTGCTGAAAAATATGCCTTTAATTCTTTACAAAGCAGACCTGGATTTTTGTCAGTTGTGGACTACGACCCTACAACAAAATTGTTCTCAGGATTCAGGAAATTAAATTGAATTTCATCTCCTGAGAGTCGATGTCTGCATTCACTTTGACCTGGCATCCTGTGGAATTCTAGATGCAACATCTCCTAAATCTTTCCTGCCAGTAGTCCTACTTTTCTATACAATTATTATATGATCTCATAGCAATCATTTCTATACTTAGGATGGTTTTAGCTACTATGCTTTTTGCACTGAGTGGAAGAACATCAGGGTTGAATGTCTTCAGACAAAAAGCTGAATCAAAATCTTCTCTATGCTTGGTAAATTTCCTAACACTGGATGATGAGCTAAAAAAGTAAGTCAAATTTCTGACAAGATCAATGACTTTTGGTTTTCTGAGTACTTCTAATCTTTGGGTGGATTCAACCACCCAATAAGGTTGTTGAATACAACCTTAAATTTTTAAAATTTGGTTGAACTGAATGCCTCCTTGGTTAGTTGCAAAAATCAAAAGGTGTAAATGCTTGCATAGTGTTTTTTTGGTGATCTTCTACGACATCCTTGTAATGTAGTGTAAGATGCTTATTATTATTATTATTATTATGCTTATTATTATTACTACAGAGATTATTTGTGGTTTTTTTCAGTTAGACCCTATTTCACACACAGCAAACCCCATAAACTGTCACAAATTTGCATTAATAACTGTGTTGTTTTGTGAGCTGTTAGAGTGAGTCTGTTTTTGGGTTCTGACAGTTTCTTCAACGGTGAAATAACTCAGGAGAAACCTGCTGAGGGTTTTTTCTACGCTATTAAGTGCAGTCCCTATATATAAAATGTATCAAACGTCTGTCTCGGCGGATCTGTTAAGCGAAGGGTCTCAATAGGTGAGACACTAACAGACTGTTTTGGGTATTAAAAGGCTTTGATCTCCTGGAGGAGGGACACTGATTGACAAAAAATAAATACAGATTGGATAGAAAATTCTTCTTTTCTGCCCCTTTTAGCATGACACTTGGCAGGGGTGAAAAGGAAACAATGAAGTACATCCTTTGTCACTAAGACAGTAGAACAAAGCCTTGCACATGACATTCCACTAAGCAAGGTTAGTTTACTTAGGTATTGCAATTTTCAGGGTGAGTGGAAAATTGTCTGGAAACTATAGAGTGAGTAAAGTATCAATGGCACAATGTCAAAAGTGCAAACATACATTTTGTGGAACTCTGCAAGGATCTGTCCTGCATCTGAACACACTAAAGTTCTTGCTAACAGTCTGGATTGCAGACTTGAACAATTTTATTACATTTGCATATGACAGAAGAAAATAGGCTTAAATTCAAAGTGATTTTGATAAAATGGATAAATATTCTGGAAAAAAATTATATTTAATAAAGACAGTATAAACAGGAGAAATATTCAGCCATAGAAATAGAAACAATGAATTAGGTGTTCTTGAGGGAAACAAAACAGAGAGCTTAAATTTTATCACAAAATGGTTACTGCTGCTACAACCAAAGCTTTCATTCCACATGGAAGCATGGAAAAAGAGAACACATTGTGACACATGGACAATTATCCTTCTTTTCTTATAAACACTTAAAAAGGTCCCAAGTAGCTTATTAGCTCCCACTTTGGACATTGCACTTCAAATACAATACAAATCAGTTGAAGACAGTCCTGATGAAAGCAGGAAGCGACATCAGCTCTTGAGATGTCCTGGAGTGCCTATGGAACAGTGTTTGGAAGTGGGCTTTAACTATGTGAAGACTGAGAGAAATACTCTGCTTGCTGTCCCTTTGGTGGATAATGTAATAGCCTGAAATTACAGAAAGGAAGGTCCAGGTTAAACATTAAGGAACAGTTTGCAACGGAAAGTCAGAACAGATTGCCTGAGGAGGCTGGAGTGGTGCTATCGCTGGAGGACTTCAGAATTGGTTAGACAACGACTTGTCAAAAATGACACAGATGTAGCTAGCTGACTGTGCCTTGGGGCAGAGCCATGGAAGAGCTGACCTCGCAAGGTCCCTTCCAGTCCTACTTTTATGTAAAGAGCATTATGCTATTTCCTCCCATCCCACCTTCATAGTTCAGTTTTCCTGTTCCTCCCACAAGCTTTCTTTTATCTCCATCTACTCTCCTAAAAATAACCTTTAACTGCCTCTTGTTTTATGCCTATGTAGGAAATCCTTTCTGCACAATATAGCTCTGTGGTTGGACAAGACCAATCTCACCCATGGAAAAGGAGAGGACTACTTTTCACCATTTATAGAGAAGTGCTGTGGTTACAGAAAGAGGATTCTTACTGCAGGACCTAGACATTCAGGAATATTTTAGCCACCGATAGAAACATGGACTATTGCTGAAGTGGTAGCTTTCTATATGCAAGACAGAAAAAAGAAGAAATTAGATATACCTTTATTTTTCAATATTCGTTCTGAAAACGTTAATGTTACAAGTCTCGTACATGTTCTCCCACTGTTTGATGTGACAAAGCTTAAAGGGCACTAGGTCGTCCTCCTATTTTGCTGAGAGGAGTTAGTTTGGGAAGAAAAGGTAATTGCACTGCGTAGTCAGAACGAGCAGCTGAACTCTGACCAGAAGCCCAAACGGGTCCGATTGCAACAAGCTGGGTACAAGTCGACATTGCTGTGAACATCTCCTTCCCTCCGTGCTGCTACCGAAGTGGGGGGTGATCGCGTTTCGGAGAAGGCTGGAGCTGCTGGGGTTGCGGCCGGGCAACCTCGGGAAAGGAGGTGCCGCGGGGGGAAGGTGGGGAGAGCCCGGCAGGTGAGCGCCCCGGCACTGCCCGGCGCAACGGGCCGGGCCCCCAGGCAGGGAGCAACCCGCGGGCTCTCCGCGCGGTTCCCCCCGCGTTTCACGTAGCGCCGAGGAGGACGGACCGGAACGGGAATTGCAAGCCCCGTCCCCGGTGCGCGGCGGCAGAACCGGCAGCAGCAGAAGCAGCAGCGCCCGGCTCCGGCCCGCGGAACCCGCGCCGGGCTCTCGCTCAGCGCCTCGCCCGCCGGGGGAAAACCCGCGAAGCCGGCGGATGGCGCACATGGGGCGGCCGGGATGAGGGGGCGCGGCGGGGCGGGCTCGATGTCGCCTGCCCCCGGCCCGGCCAGCGCACATGGTGGCGAGGGGCGCGCCTCCCTCGCTGGCGCGGAGGGGCGCGCAGTGCAACTGCTCCGGCATCAGCTCTCTTCTCCTGATGTTTTGTTTTTTTTTTTTTTAAACTCTTGCTTAGCAAATTGCGCGTGATGAGCTCATGATGCCGCACCCCCCGGCCCGGTCCCGCGCAGGCAGGGGGACGTGAGGCGGGCGGGCGCGGCCAGCCGCGGGGGCTGCGCGTAGCGCCAGCGCTCGGGCGGAGCCGAGGGGAGGGGGCGCTCTTGGTCCCATGCTGCTTACTGGACTCGGGTTGTGGAGCTTTTCTCTCCTTTTTGGTTTTTTGTTTATGTTTTTTTTTTGGTTTTT